>JAIUND010000637.1:0-59768 GCA_034699125.1 Gisinianus flammeolus
GTATTTGGGAATTAAGGAAAAATGATAATAGCGTATTTGGGAATTAAGGAAAAATGATAATAGCGTATTTGGGAATTCTTCAAAAGTGATAATAGCGTATTTGCGAACTTAAACGGCGATATGTGGCTCTCACGTACGAGACACTGGAAAAGTTTTCCTCTTTGGAACAAACAGTACGCACGAACGACTTGAAGAATTTGTAACGAGTCGTTACTAACGAACCAAGTTTTACAGCAATTTAATTTGAGGAATTAAAGTTGTCCCGTAATTTGAGTTCCATTTTTTGTCACATTACAATCCCAGTATGTAGGAATATTTTCCCTACAATTACGTAGAATTCCCCCATTCCTTGCGGAAGTTGGTTCTATGGTTTTTTATTTAAAGTAAAGTGACTAAAGAGACTGAAATCCATCGTTGTCACGGGTAATTAAAATCCCAGTCTCTTTAGCTCCCGGAAAAATTTACAATAAAGTGTCCTGACCTTGGTGGAGAGGGGCGAAAAGGAGGGGGATGTAGGGACTTGTTGCCTCTATGTTATATAATATACTTTAAGGAAAATTCCAAATCGAAATGCATGCACTCCAAAAGGCCTTGTAAGGCCACTGCACAAATTTCCTGCATATAAAGGAACTTCGTGTGTAGCGCCTTGGAATTTTTCAACACTCCAATCTATTCCTTGAAATTTTTCCTGATTGCTATATACTGCAGATAAGTTGTGAGGAGCATAAATCATATGAATTTCTTGTGAAATTGTAGCATGTCAAACGAAGAATCCGAAAATGCCTCAAAGGGAAATTTGAAGACGGAGAAGACAAAAACTATAGTTTATGAATTCATACTATACTTTTGGTTGAAATTTGAAAAAATGTCCAGTTTGCCAAAAAGTTTGATATGATTTCGAGTAGTTGACGTGAATCCATTGCTTTTTTTTATCCACCCACAAACCACAAAATTATGATGAATCACAGAGAAACTTTGTCACAGTTTTGAATGGAAGAGTATATATAGATAGAAGGAACGAGCTCATATGCACAAAATGATTTTTCTTATTGAATATTAAACATGGACAGCAAGAATTAATAAAAAAAACTCTAAATTATGACAATACGTCAAAAATTGAATATACTACTAAAAGGAAAACATTCTTGGATCATAAATATGGTAACAGGAAGATTTGTTTTTGCAGCTGGTGATGCTATAAAGCAATCTATAGAGATTAGAAGGAAATTGACAGTCAAGTATGATTGGAAACGAACAGGTTGACACTATTCTTGATACAATCATCCCATTTTTATTATACCAAGTTTTTTCTATTTCAGCTAAAAAATCAATGGATATATGTTTTTGGAGGAAGAATGTCGGTCATGGGTATAGTCACAGGTTCAGTCAATCAAATTTTTTTTGCTCGATTGGAACGATTTTTCCCTGGAAAGAAAATGAAAGAAATTTGGAAAAAAGTGATACTGGATCACATCTTATCTGGTCCTGTATTTCATTTACAATTTTTCATGGGAATGGCATTAATGGAAGGTAAGAGCATTCGTCATGCTTGGGAAGAATTTTTACGGAAATTCCCGACAGTTTTTGTGGTAAGTGCACATTGTGTTTAATGTAAAATCCCATTTTAAAATAAAGTTTCCAAAAAATGATCGCCTAATTACGAGTGCACTAAAATAATATGACACATCGATCTGATCCTGTGGACGCCGTTTCAATTAATTAATTTTTTATACGTACCTTTGTCACATCGAGTAATCTTTGTGAACACGGTAACAGTTTTTTGGAATATCTTTCTTTCGTACATGAAGCATTACGTAAGAAACGAAACTCAAGATTATGAAGGGATTTTCATTTTTTCTATTATTATGATACGACGAAAAATATAACAATTCTATCATTTATATTTTCTAGGACCAACTAGACGATCCGAGAATAGCAGAATGTTGTCGTTTTTGGCCTGAAATGAAAACCAAATGATGCCTACGTCTACAATAAAAGAATAAGGGCTTCGTATGGAACGAACGAAAAGGGAACGAAAGTAGTGAAAAATATATTTTAATTTTTGGGGTTCATGTGTGACATAGCGATGGAATCTATATGATACTTTTGTTTCCATTAAAGAATTAATATTTTTCAAATGTATCTTTCTAAAATTTTCGACTTTTTCTTTTTCATACAAAAACTCACAATTCCAACGTTTTAAGTATAAATTTACATGTCAACCTAAATGAAATTAATGAATCAATCTACAGTTGAAATAACAAAAGTACAAAACAAGTATATAATTTTGGAGTTGTTAATTTATTTGCTATATAATTTTGTCAAGATCGAACACTTGGACCGAGTGGATAACCGAGTAATAATAATGCGTACAAATTATACAAGAATTTGTGATTTAGAACATACTTTACATTTTTCATACAAAATGAGAAATTTTCCAAATGCAACATAATTAAAAAATTAGTTGAACTTTTAGTCTTGAAGACGGATACTTTTATCAATATAATCTGAAATTTTTAAGTAAACAATACTAAAAAGCTATATCCTCACTTATGGGCGTACGTAGAGTGAATTAAGAAGTGAGTATAATAATGATAGAAGACGATAGATATAAACGTTATCTTGTTACGATAATAATAGGTATTAGTAGTTTTAAGAAAAAACAATAGTAATTAATAATTATTATTATTAGTGAAAGGTGTTTAAATATAAATGTTCACATACCATTAACAATCTTTTTTATTCAACAGGGAAACATTTGATACTATTGCCAGTATTCATTTGCTCTTCCCTTGTACCTGTGGTTGAGATGTTATTAAAAGTTTTTTAAGCTGTTCTTCGAGTGTGGCGATTGATTCTTTTTGCGTTGCAATTTCAGTTCTCAAGACCTCTAACTGATCTGTATTTCTCTTCCTACAATAATTACAATAATAACAGTATACAGAGTTTGTAAAACAATTTTGTTTATTAAAGCTCGGGCATGTATAAATTAAGTATACACATGATGATAAATCTATTTTATTTTTATTTTTTTCTTACAATTCTCCTTCTATGTATTCAATACGCTGAGACACATTACTCTTAGCATCTGAGACCGTCTGAAGAATTAGTGCTGGGTTGATTAATTTGTATACTTTTGCATCTGGTTTACAAACTTCCAATTCTTCTTTCACCATCAAATTTTCATTTAATTGTGTTTCTAACTGACTGTTGGCAACCACTAACTTTTGGTACTCTGTAAATGACAAACTTGTATTGCAATGATTGTAGGGTATAAATTATAATTATGTAGGACACATGCAAGTTTCCATTCAATTTATAGAAGAAAAGTAGCAAGCACAACAGCTAAATTAATTTTTTTTAAATATAATGCACGTTAAATGACAGAAATTGTTATGAAACGCTTATTGATTCAATTTAAATACAATATATTTCATATTATATTATTATAAGTGCTTACTCTTTTGAAGTCGTTTCATACTCTCTATTTCATTTCCGAATTTATGTTGAAGATTTTCAATTGAGCTAGAAGATGAGACCGACATGATGAAGATATTTTTATAACGTGTATCAAATAAAACAAAATACAAGAACACTGAAACACAAATGTATACAAGTTGTTTAACTTTAATTATGCTTTAACCGAGTCTTTTTATGAAACTTTTTCACTTTTTTCCACGCTCTCACAAAATTTCAGTCGGTCCCGCAACAGGATTTTTTCAAATAAGATTTTGTGGGAAAGAATTATACAATCGAATCGAATCGGTCTTCCGTTCCAAAAAAGTGATAATTAAACAATAAAATTTAATCAAAGATTCGATACTTAATAACTTTGTGCATATATCCTATACTGTTGAAGCTATGAAACTATTCACGTTAATCAAGCAGTATGAAAAATTAATGAGACCGCTTCTGAATAAATCAACTTCATTAAGTGGGACTGTCATTTTTAGGAGAAAATACTGGCCTACTGACCTACCCAATAAATCAAGACCTGCAGGACCAGAATCCACCGAAGGAGAAAATTCAACAGGGAAATTTGTCCTCTTGGTATACATAAAACATAAAACACATTCATGACTTCGTAGTTACATTTCTATTCATTTCATACTATCATTTGCGAATTTTAAAAACATTCTTTTGTTTTATTTATATCCAGTCGATCCCTGTAATCACTTTTGGTCTTGGAACATGGCAAATTTTTCGATGGAGACGGAAATTAGCCCAAGTAGATGAATTGAACAAGAAAGCTATGGCAGACCCCGTGGATTTGCCAAAAGAGTAACAACAATTATTATTCATGCATATATGTACTATTGACGCGCTATATACCTTTTTGGCGATAGAATACTAATTCGAATGTGTATTTGTCTAATTTTACAGTTTGAGTGAGCTGGACTCTTTAGAATACACCAGAATTAAGCTTAAAGGGAAATTTGATTACAGTCAAGAAGTTTTGGTGGGACCTCGGTCACTTCATGACGACGGACCATCCTCCCCAAAGGAGGGACTCATTAAAAAAATTCAGAATAAAAGTGGTTACTATATCATAACACCATTTAATGTTTCAGGGAGAGAGTAAGTGTACTATGTGTATAAGATTGCATGCATTATTTGAATAATTTATGTCAAATACAAAGTATATGAAACAATCTTAATTGAATTGTAATTTTTATCATAGTGTAGCATTTCTTGTTAATCGAGGTTGGATTCCATCACGAAGACATGCGAAGCATGATTCAACATCAGATGAAGTAGAAATAACTGCTGTAGTACGAAAGACAGAACCACGTACTATATTTTCTCCAAAGAAATCAGGAGAAGCCAATTTATATCTTAATAGGTATCCATTAAAAACAAGACAAATACATTACACATAGTAAGAAAAATTACTCTCTGGATGTGAAAATAATTCCTGTTTCCATGTTTTTTTCATCTTTACAGGGATATTTCAAGAATAGCTCAACATTTAGGAACTAATGAATTATTTGTTGACTTGAATTCAATTGACGGAGTGGACTTGACTCAGTCATTTCCTATTCCGGCGCAAACACGTGTGACACTTCGTAATGAACATATTCAGTATATTATAACATGGTATACTCTGTCTGTTATTACAGCCTACATGTGGCATCGCCACATGATAAAAAGACTGCCACTTCTTTAGTGTATGTCATTTTAGTAATATATTCGTTCATAGTAAAAATGACTGTAGAAAATCCGCCTATTGACGGATTTTCTACTTTGGTAAAATACAATATGTCAATATAAGTATTTGCTAGCTAAATTAACTCACTATCTTGTTACAAGATTCTTGTCAATATTTTTATTTGTAATTTTATTTGTGATTACTGTCATAATTATTTATAATGCTTTCATTGTCAAACATTATTGTTGAAAATAATAAAATCGAACATCTATCTCCAATCGTTTTGTAAATATATATATACTTTTACAATACTTATGTAGAGTTCATTTTTCGTATACATGTAGCACGATACAGATATATATACGCTTGTATAGTCCACTTACAGAAATTCTTGACGTTCATATCAGCTGATGCGCTTTCACGGAACACAAAAAACTTCACAAAATTTAATTGTACAATTTTATACTGGAATTGAAGGAGTTATATAACTTGATTTTAACTACATGTATTTAGTAAAATATTGTGATATTATTGTGGTGATACTGGACTCAATTGAATTTGTCCATCGAATCGATAGCTCAAGTTTGTAGAAACAGTATAAAAAGGTGAGTAACTATAATGTTTGTATTTACTAATATTTATTTATTCGACTATAGTTGATATTATAAATTCATTGTTAATTAAAAGCCTTTTAAATAAAAAGGATAGAAGGATCTAAATATAATTTCTTTAATAAAGTGTCGAATTGTATATGTATTTTGTATTATTTTTTAAATACAGTATAACCGAACATGCTGGATACAATTATGGACGAAGCGGACAGGGCAGCTCATCAAGCTTTAATCGAACGATATTTAAAAAGATTCAATGCTTTTGTTGAAGATCATTCGATAAATCTAATCCAAGTCCTTGATGACTGCAATTCTTCTCTTCACCATAAAACCATAAAATCCTCGAAATCAAATCCTAAACAGGATCGACATATGAGTAGCACTTCAATTTTATCAGCTTATGGACTTGCTCATAATATCTGGGACATCGCTTCTGATCCTATTCAAATAACCTGGGGACCATTATTTGTGGAAACTTTGTCATATGAAGAGCTCATTACGTCATCACCTTCTCCAGCTGGATCAAATCCAGATGTTCATAAAGTCATGCTTGTTTTATGCTCTATAACAAGTCAGATGAAAGAGTGGAAAGAAGAAGGATGGAAAAAATTTGTGACTCAATTAATTCTATATGGTGATGGGATTGAAGATCCTTTGGAATCTGGTACATCTGTGACTGAGGGACGAGGTCATATTACAATAGCCACCTTTCTTCCTCTCCTCTATGAACTCTCGGAATTTGTACAGAACTGTGTACTATTGATTTCTAATTGTGTGAAACAATTGGGGGCTCTATTTAAAGACTCTAAACCTCATGTCGTGTCAATTAATGGACTGTACCTCCCCTCCGTTTTCCTGGAGCTCGCTCACTTACTCACACTTTTAGTCGTTCTAGATGAGATTCTTGCAAGTCAAACTACGTTACAAGAACATTGGACAAGATATCGTCGTATGATCAAGTCTTGTAGGGCGGATAGTACAACTTTTGATGTGGACTCGAATAAATTATTAGCTTTAGAAAAGGATTTACTTGCTCTCGATCGTGACATCATGTCCGCTCATTTATTTCGGACAGTTATTGAGAGAGTCGCAGCCGAAGTGGGGAAAAGTCTGGGGAAATCTACAACTATCCTCGTCGAGAAATTTACTCATCATCTTACAGCTTGGTCAAATAATTTGGAAAAGGATTTTATGGATGGTGTTGATGAGCTCAAACCCATCGATGTTGCAGCTCTGTTTGTATTCGGATCAACTCTTTTGTCATCCAACTTTGATGCAAAGAAGATATTTACCAAAATTATTTGGGAGAATCTAAAGAAGATTCCTGCCGTACCCATTGGTGGAGCGATTCTTTGGGTTCCAGAAATATTTCTAAATTCTTTCCCAGCTACAAATAATAAATTTTTTGATAATAAAACACTCCAACTCCTCACAACAGCACGTCATAATTTCCTCCAGCAAAAGGTTGGGAATTTACCCAAAGAAGTCCTTAACTTTCATTTGAATGTGGGTAGTTGGACTTTGAGACTACAAGAAGCTTTCTATTCCAAAGATATGAGTCAAATCCGACTAGAAGACCTGTCCATGAGAAGTAACTTACTCAAACAAGGTTTACGGTTTTCTCAAAGCCTTTTACAAAATTTCCGTCTTATTATAAATCTTCATGCTACACTTGGCCGGCCAGTCACAAAACAAACTGTCTCCCTACTGTGTCAAATTTTGGAACTCTTGAAGGTCGTTCAGAGCACTTTTCATAGATTTAATGTTCAAGTTTGTGAGTCCGCGTCATCAATTGTTCAAAATGTGCTACATATTGCTCTATCAAATGTGTCTATATTGGAAAAATATTTTACAAGTGTACGGGATCCCAAAAGAACTGATGAAACTCGAGCGGATACTCTCTCAGTCTTGGCCATTTTAAAAAATGTCCTGAAAGGCAGTCCAACAAAAAAGAGACTACTCATAGCTAAAATTGCATTTCGTAAGTACTTCTAAGCTATAAGTTATTGATTTATTTAACAAAAAAAACTAACGATAAGAATGGACACACGTGTCGTCACGTGTATATTTAATTTACACTCAAAACAACTAACCCACATTTGTTCTTTTTCCTTCATGCACATCCTTGGCCACCTTCATTCCTCACCAATAAAATCTGAAAACCCTACTTCCGCATCAGAATGGACAACAGCAAGCTCTCGTCTGTGGAGAGAAGAGGATCACACATCTACAGGGATTCTAGCAATGGCTTTAGATCGCATTACTCACATGCTTGAACTCCAAGATAAAATCCAAGAAACTTGTCATGGTGGTCCAATCTACTGGCATCGTGTCATCCTACCAGCATATTTTAATTTTGTATACCAAAATGAAATGGAGGCAGTCAAATTACCTCTCATGTTCCTCGTTATAAATGATTGTCTCGAGCTGCTAGAGAAGAAAAGTCCACATGGGGAAATTGCCAAAAAGAATTTTGTGCGAGAGATTGAGGGTTATTTCAGGGCTCTTGTTCACAAGTTGTGCTTGGACGTGGAGACGGATTTAAGGCTCATGAGCCATACACATTTAAATTTTAATGCTCAGAATCAACAGAGTGAGTCTGGAAATTTCCGCCATGCAAATGTCACCGTAAAAGAATACAAACATTTTCTGGAACTTCCTTCCCTTCTTTTTAATCGGAACAAAATAAACCTTAAATTTGTTGTACGTTGCTTTTTAATACATACTGATAACATTACAAAAAAATGTGTATATACAAAACATTCTTTACCTGTTCCTATATATATATTACATGTATCATTTAGACAGAGAATTACCTCACCAAGACATTCTACAATTTAGCTTCCGTTGCTCTTCACGACTGGCAGTCATATGCCACAATGCGCGTTCTAGCATCTGACAAGTATGAGTTACAAGTTCTTGAAGATCATTTACCGGGTCATACTTTAGAGCAGGTAAGTCTGAGCACTAAAAATAAATGTAAGAATTATAAGGACTTTTATACTTCTCGTGGTCTAAATTAATTGTTTTTGTAAATGAAAATTAGGGATTGGACATTTTGGAAATTGTTCGTAACTTAAATAAATTTGTAATGGAATTCAGTTACAATTTAAATAATCAAGTGTAAGTAAGAAATATTTTATTATAAATATATAAGTACTTAAATTTTATGCCTTATTTATGTGTTAGTTGATTTATAAATATAAGCATATGGTTTGTTTTTGTAAACACACGTGAGAAAGAGTAGTAATTTTGAGATGAGTATAAGTATACTTTAGTATACGTATGCATGCTAGTAATTCATATATGTGTGTAATACAATAAATAATTTATGTAATAATATGCTGAGGTAAATTAATTATAGTATTACTGAAAATCAAAACTGCTGGAACTGCTGGAGAATGATTAATCGAAGATGAAGGGTCACCATGTTCATTATCCCTTTCCATTCTGACAATTATTTAGTTCCAAAGAACTCACAAAAACGAAAAGAAAAAACTCCCTTACGATTCGTATTTGAAAACATTTTTGTAATATTTAATACGTTTTTATGCTTTCAAATTCTAAACAGTTCGTAATGAGATAATAATAATAAGAAAAAATCAACAACTGTCTAAAGTCTAAAAAAAATTAGGATTTCTTTATATCGTCAATGTGAATAATTCTAAATTTCATTCTTTTTCTCTTATTGCAGATTTGTACAAGTAAATTCACCCAACAAGCATTTGGACACAGTCAATATTCGTCATTTGGCAAATTCAATGAGAACTCATGGACCGGGCATGACGAATACAACCGTCAACTTCACATATTTATTTCTCCGTTCAAAAATCCATACTTTCTCTCAGTTCCTCTATGATGAGCAAATTAAATCTCGGTTAGCTAAAGAAATCCGTCTATTTAAACAAGGAAGGCAAGGACAGGATGGGCTTGTGACACCCACTTCCAGTAGTCATCATTTTAATTTCCGATCCCCTCAAATTAATAAAGAGGAACAACAACAATCATCATTTCCATACGAGAGAGTACTGAAATTTCAACGTGGAATTAGAAAACTTGGACTTTCTCCTGATGGTGCATCACCTCTAGACCAATTCCGGGTTCTGATTACTCATATAGGCAATGCACTTGGGTAATTTAAAACACAATTATCACAAGTGTAGTGAAAATATAAGTACTACATTCAATGTAGTACATTGAAATTTCTCAAAATTTCTCAAAATACTGTACCTTTGAAAAAAAAATTCATCCTAGATTCGTGCGTCTTGTACGTTCTGGTGGACTGCATTTTTTGGCAACGGGCTGTAGATTTGTTCCAGATTTAGATGACATTCCAAATTTTACAGAGATGACTCAAGAAGCTCATGAAAATCCAGCTCAATATGAAAATGGGGGTATTTATGAAGAAGTTAAAAAAGCAAGTGCTAATCTTGACTCGGCATTAAAAAACTTATCATCTGCTGCATCGGATGGTGTTGATTTCCTTCGTTTACTTGCAAATGGTTTTGCTGGACCTTGTCGAGACTCAAAGTATGGATTTTATTCAGAATTGTTGTAACTTTTGTAAGCATTGTAATTGTGATTACATGTGAGTTCATCCGTTAGTTATTTCTGATTCATTATTATATTTACAGGAATATTCATTTGAAGAATTTCCATGTCATAATCCCGGCACTCACTCTGTCCTATGTGGATCATATGAGATCCGGGAAAGAAAAGCTTCTCAAGAAATCCAATTCTCCTTCACCAATCATTTTTACCGATGATGGCTTTCCAATGGGTATAGGCATAAAAATTGTTACAAGTTATCAGTGAAATTATATTTTCGCTTTTATCTCTGTAATTTTGTTGCAATTTTTCAATATTTTAGGAATTGCCTTTCTCTTAAAAGTTTTGGGTCAGGATCAAGAATTTGATTCGTTGCAATGGTGAATGAGTGTACCACTATCAAAATCATTAAGATGTACAGATGTCTGATGGAAAATCTAATACAAAATTTTATAATACATTACTACATAGGTTCTCTGGAGTGACGAAACGCTTAATGGAGGAACGTCAAAAAGCCTTTCAGTCTATTCAAGAATCAAAAAAAGATGAGAAACTTCAACAAGCGAATACACTGACTGCGAAAAGACTCACGGATTCTCTTCATGAATTTCATTTACTTCGCTATAACCTGAGCTCGGCCAGAATTTTCTTTCAACAACAAGAAATAACGCAAACACCCTAGGCCCTAGTATTTATAGCCAAATATACCTGTAAAAATTGTGTTTTTACCATTGCCTATGCTGCCTGCAGTATAAACTTTACTACTTAATTTAATTATGCATAACAAATCTAGTCTTCCATATGTCTGTTTTTATCTTATGTTATGATTCGCCAACAAGACCACTGCTTATTACACCGTGGAAATCATGTGCACTTATATAGTATTTATTATGTTGTGTACGCCAGAAATAATCAAATATTGCATAGATTAATAAATAAATATATAGTTACGAACGCAGACAAAATAGTTGTTTTTTTCTTCTTAAAAATTCTTCCTTCTTGCATTTATTACTTTTTTTAAACTTCTTTTTTTTAATTCGTCCTTTAAGGAAGTTTTAAATTCGACTGGAACTTCTACACATTAGAATATTATATACAGATACATATATAATATATAACTACTCTTTTTTTTCAAAACTTTATAACAATAGTAGATAAAAGTAAATATTCTATTTACTTCACGTTAATGTTAATAGGTTTTACTGTTTTACAATTAAAAAATCTAAAATCTTAGTGTGTAGTTAATATTCATATTAGATTGTTTATACGATACAAAACTTGTTTTTCTTAAAAAATACCTATTCAAGTTTAAACAGGATAAACTTGAGATTCTTGTAGACTTACTCATATAGTATTACTATTAATTGTATTCAAACTTAACTAATTTGTACTTTACGACAATCGATTCGATTTCGTATCAATTATCTGCAATCACATATAACTAACTTCAAAACCCAAAAACATTTTAAGGAGGAAACGGGAAGACAAAAAAAAATGAGAAGGGAAAAGACTTGACATAAGTACAAAAGACGGAAAAATAAAAGAAAAAGAATGTTGTAGCAAGTCATTTAAAAAAATTAAGGGCGTGTATTCGGACTATTTACTACTTCCGATGAAGCCGTTTCTTCTGGTACGATGATTGTGGTAGTCGACGTCGTCGAAAGTTGGGCAGTAGAATTATCCACTAATGTCAAATGAGGGGTCGTATCGGCAGAAGAAATTGTCGTTGACGTTGTTGTGTAGCCTGCTAAACTCGACGCAGTTCCTTGTAGTCGTATTGAAACAGGCTGCCCACCCAAAGAGCCACTGGATACCTAAAAATAGTAATTATGATGCAATTCAACGTAAACATTTACCGTATTGATGTAGCTTTGTATGAACAATTTGTGTTTTAAAAATAATATACACGCATACCTGGATTGTTTGTCCGCTTGGCAAGTAAGTGGGACGAGCCAGCGGTTGTTGTTGAGCTTGTTGATTTTGTAAAGAGGCGGTTTGAATCATCTGAAATACATAATAGTATATTATTTATTATTTTATTAGTCGCGGCATATCCAATGACTTAGTTTTATTCATTTGAATTAAACTGAAAATCCTAATTACAAATATGTGCAAACAGAACTACACTACTACATTCATTCATCGTGTAAATTTATTTTTATTTTATTGTACCTGAATGGAGCCAGGTTTTAACTGCTGACTACCAGGTTGACTAATTCGAATTATTCCTGGTTGGCCACTGGAACCAGTAACTAAACTCGTGGGGATCGTCATTGCAGTGGGTATGCCAGCTGTTGTACTTGCTACAGATACAATTGTGGGAGTGGAAACGGTCACATTGGATTGAGTTGAACTCGTTCCTTGTTGAACTCTTGTCATGGGTTTCCCAGTTGATAAAAGTTGAGCTTGAAGTACTTGACCCCCTTGTCCAATTACTTGACCCTACGAGAAAGAAAAAAGTTATTAAAATTTCTTCAAATTTTGGATTCAAAATTCACATAAAAACTTGGTTTACTTACAGGTTTTAAATGCTGAATGGACATGTTTTGAAGTTGCTTTGGAGTAGCTTGAACAATCAATTGTGGAACGTTTCCACCTTGAACCTGAGCAATATGAGCCAATTTTGATGCAGTTTGTTGTTGTTGTTGCTGCTGAGCTTGCTGTTGAGGATGGCGTCTTTGCTGGGCTAGAAGCTGTTGTTGTTGAAAATTACTAATTTGAGTTTGTTTTACTTGGGTACTTCCTCCTGCTTTGCCGGCAACATTTTTCACTTGGGAAAAGGCGACAGGGAATTGTAAATTTGTTCCTTGACCTCCAGAAGCCTGGCTCACAGGTGTTTTCACAACAGTTGTTATTTGTCCAGGAGTTTGTGCCAACTGGTATCCCAACTTCTGTTTGAGAAAATGGCAAAACAAAAACTTCAATTCCTTGCATATTTACATACTTTCCAAATTTTTAAGTGCACCATTTTATAAATTCGTTATTTCGTATGTATAAGAAACCTTCAGCAACATCACCATCCTGACTAACTTTTGTAAAAGCTTTTTAAAAACGATGCGGTAACAATATGACAAAAAACATTTTAACCCGTCCGCCATTTGGTGTCAAATAACTATTAATAGCCAGGACACTGGCTTACGTACTGCGTTATATTATTTATAGTATTTGTCACAAAAAGCACCAAAACGTATCAATGTACTATTTTAACCTGTACAAACTGCTTGTACGTACTCATCGTGCTCATTTCCTTAATTCCGTGCATTCAAGATTTATAATTTCTATTATTGAAACAAAACAAACAAAAAATATAAAAATAAAAAAATATATATAAAAATCATACAATATCTTATAGGCAAGCCTGGGATTCTCTCACTGCACTGAGAGAAAAAATTATTATTTATTCTCTACTTTTTCTCTCATTCCAAAAACCGTGCATCAGAGTTCTCTGACGAAATAGAATGAGAGATTTTTTGATGATTATCAAGAAATCAGTCAGGACACGGTACTTTTTCACAAGACACGAAAAGCTTCTCTTGAATAAAAGGGAAACTTTTGTAGTTAAGGAAATGGTACCGAATCCGGATCGACGGTTGGCAAGACGTAATTATTATACTGAATTCGCCGAAGAATTTGAGAGATAGAGAGAAAAACGCAGCACATTTTCTCTCATGACTTTTCTCTTTTTCTCTTATTCCACCCAATTCTTCTCTCAGTGCAGTGAGAGAATCTCAGGCTTGCTTACAGGAGAATGAAAATCCTCACCGCACCACTTACTTAATTTGTTAAAATATATTTTAAATTATTATAATAATAACTGTTTCGTATTTAAAAGTTTCTCTTCCAAAATGGTAAAGGTGGGTATTTGACTATTTATGTACATGATAACTATATGAAGTTGTGCATGGAATAACCAGTCCAAGACGTATTTTCACTTTTTTGCATATTCCTATGTAGAAAAACATGGGCTATTTTATGGAAAATGTTAGTAATTTGTAGAAAAATTGCAAATATTTTTAATTAATTTACAAACTTTAGTTAAATTTAAACAAAATATATGGCGATTTCTTTCTTGTGATTTTTCGAATTACAAAATCATCAAGAAACGCCTTGGCGCCAAAGCGACCAATAGGAAAACTCGAATACCTCGGCTTCTAGATCCACGTCTTGGACTGGTTTTTCTATTCACAACTCCATATTATTAAATTATATTATACAATATAGCTTTTCGCAATTAAATAGTGCAACAATAAACACAGAGGTATATTACCAAGGGACAAAACTAAAACGATAAAATAATGAGGAACATTAAAAAAATAAGTCAACTCCCCACACAATATGTAAAAAGGCCTTTCAAAAATTCAAAGAGAACGAGCGCAGCGTGATTTTGATGAAGGATACTGATGATGTTGATGGAATTTGTTTTGATATTGTTTTCATTTGGAATCGTACCTGGAGACCAACAGATGTAAGGATTTGAGCATGTGGGACTTGCACTTGGGTTAATTGGCCCTTTGTGGTGGTCAACTGACCTATCGGAGTCCCTGAACCTGGTTGCCCTGCAATCGCTACCCGGGCACTCGAAGTCAAACCATGCTGTTTCAAAAATGCAGCCACTTCCGCTTCTGACACTTGTCTCGTCACTGTCTTTCCCCCTACTGTATGCTGCTTCACCAACTAATTCGGACCAAAAAACCAACAAAACCAACAATCCTTAGCCTACATTCAGCTTCAAACAAATTTATGTAAAACTCAATAACATGAACTTTTTTTCGTCTTTATACGATTACGATTATACGATTACGATAGAGAATTGAATGATTCAAAAAATGGAAGCAAATTATTTAATTTAGAAACAAAAAATTCAAAAAGATGTCCTGATTGAATAGATACTACGATAAAACTTCATGCTCCAACTGCATAGAGAATAGACTTTGTAAAATTCAATCATAAAGAAGTATAATAATTATTGAATATATACACCACTAGAAAGGAAATGAAAGATTACTTTGTCATAGTGTAGTAATTTATAGACATACATATATTTTCGAATGCTTGGAATGAAACTATAGACTAAAAAAAGTAAGCAAGAAGAAAGAAGCCGGATCTCAGACCAACAATACGCACACACAACATGGATATTTTAATATACAGCATGAAGCGAAAGAGTCAAGAATGGAATTACACTCATTTTGAAAGCATTCCCTACATGCAAAAATCTAGAATATATACCCAAACCAGGGGATTTCCTATAAAAAGAAATGGTACAATTGCAGAAGGTCGGCTCTTACTTTTTGAAAAATAAAAAACAATAATAAAATCTTAGAGTATGACATATAACATGTTATATATTATATATACTCTAAGAATAAAGTAGGTAGCATAATAAAAAGTTTTTTTTGCTGTTGAGCAAACATTAAACTTGAAGAGTAAAAATTAAAAGCACACCAAAACGGCATCCAATTTCTTTCTAGAAGCAAATAGTAACATCATGTAATTTTACATCCTCATAACATATGATGTGCACGAATAAACGGTAATCTAGAATTTTACCTGCATAGTCACAGTTCGCCCTTGTGTCTGTCCAGCCTGAGCAACACCCAACTGCTGATGACTAATGGTCTGTTGAGTTCTCGGAAAAGATGAAGCGGTGGGAGTGAGAGCTGTTGTGGTCATCGAACTGACCGTAGAAGCCACGACAGGCATTGTATTTGCGGCTGTGGAGGATTGAAGCAACCCCGTCAATTGATTTGAATTCACTAATTGATTTTGTGTACCAGCCACATTGAGTGCTTGAGCAAAACCTTGTGGAAGAACTACAGTCTGATGTCCACCAGCACCTTGAGGATTATGAAAATGTACATGAACTTGAGTTTGTTGTTGCTGCTGCTGCTGTTTCTGTTGAACTTGTACTTGACCATGACCTTGTTGACCTTGATTTTGTTGAGTTTGATAAGCCATCACAACTTGTTTGGGGGCTGTTTGGAGCTGGATTGTTTGATGACTCTGTTGTTGCTGCATTATAACTTGTTGACCTCCTTGTTGTTTGATTGATGACATGGAGGTTACAATTTGAGATGACGGTGTTATTTGTGTTTTCGCTCCAATCGGGCTCTGACTTATAACAACTTGACCCGAATTGCTAACTTGTATGGACGACGGAGTTAGTTGTTGTTGAGTGGCGGACACTGGAATTTGAATTTGAATCTGTTGCGGCTGAGATTGAGACATTGTTATTTTCTGCTGTCCACTCGACTGTACAACTTGCGCTTGAGAGACAGCCTGTTGAAATGTTACGATTCCTTGTTGTTGCTGTGAATTTGTTTGGAGCTGTATGGTTCCAGTAGATGTCTGATTTTGTTGTTGTTGCTGAGCTACCACGTGTCCTTGCATGATAACTTGTTTCTGACCACCAATTTGAACTGTGGATGTAGGTGTAGATTTACTTACAACAGAAGAAGGCGAACTTATAACAACCTGACCCGCACTACTCACTTGTATGGAGGAAGCAGTGGTTTGTTGTTGTTGAGGAGACTGTGATAATTGAATCTGTATTTGTTGTTGTTTTTGTTGAATTTGATGCTGTTGGAGTATCTGTAGCTGTTGCTGGAGTTGTGTATGTTGTTGAGACAAAGTGTACTGTCTTTTTTGCTGCTGAGGAGTAGTGGGTTGACTCATGGCTCTTCTTGCCATGAGTTCTGAGATTGCAGGATTTTGTTGAGAGCTCAGGACAAGCGGTAAAAGATGGGAATTTTGTGTAGTTAGTTTTGCTTTTTGAACTGCATCATTTGTGGCGGACATTGAGCTTACAATTGTTGGTGTTGTCACAGTATTCGTTAGAGCTTGCTGAACGGTCACAGTGACGGGAGATGTTGTCACAACGGATGGACCATGAGAAGAAATGGAAATTGTTACAGGAGTGGGAGATGCAATTGCAGCGGCCAATGCTGCCGTTGTAACTGGATGAGCAGCAGCTGCTCCAGTGGCCACTCCACCCGCTTGAGCAACAACGGCAGCAGCTTGTTGTTGAGCAATTATTTTCTTTCTTTCAAGTAGGATTCTTTCATGACGAGCTTGAGCGATTGCTGTTGCTGGGAGCGGAGTATCAAAATTAATTCCATGCTCTGTGAAAATTGTTGATTGCTTATTACTTTTCATGTGAGGATTCAGAGTCATGGGTTTACTCACGGCTGGTCTCTTATTTGCAATAAGCTTACATGCATCGAATTTCCCAACAAATGTATTTAGTAACTGAGAATTATTATCCGAACTAATTAATTGGGAAATTTTCATGAAACGACCAGTTTTTGAAGGAGATGGGGGTGATAACTTGATGAAAGTTCCCCCTTTTACTTTCTTCTTCTGTTTCAAAGAGGTTGGTTGCTCATAGAGGAGTTTCCCTTCTTCTCGTGGCCCAACAGTTGTCTCATATCTACGAACGAAATTAAAGTGTTCACATACTCAATTCATACATTGTTATTATTATTATTGCCAACAAAATTAATTCACAATGCAGTTTTTGCTAACCTGATTTTACACTGCTTTCCTGTTCTATACGTCCTCGAGTTCAAGTTGACCATCTCGGCTGCCAAATCCCAATTTGGTGTTTGAGCCAAATTAACAACCAAGAGAGATAGAGGCAACTCCAGGATATTTTGTACAGCCTGACAAATTTTTAAGATTTGAAACAAATTAGTACTTCCAAAAAATGTTTTGTTTTAACTACGTGTCTCTAAAACTTGCACAGACACTATTTGGAAAAAATGACAACTTTGCGAATGATTGAATATGACGTTTTATAATGAAAATTTACTTGTAAAAGAGCGTAATCTTCTGCAATCATCCATTCAACACTCTCGTGTTGAGGTGGAGGTGATGGAGATTTTGTCGAGGGATGAACAATAGGGAATGTGATAGCTCCTGGTCCTAAGGTTGTTGGCTTGGCCAATGGTAGTCCACTAGCGACGACCGGTCGACAATTATACTTTTGTAGCCTATAATCTCTTCTCAATTTAGCCATTTGGGGTGACGGTCTATCAAATAAAGATCGTGGGGCAAAAATTGGTTCGTCTCGTCTTGGAATTTTCGGTTTTTTCTCCAAGCTCGAAATGGATGAGCCACCAGAAAAGTCTTCGTCTGGAGGACTGACCGTAGTTGGAGTCGGAGATGTTTTGGGAGGAAGGGAAAGTCCACCAGAACTGGATTTTTTCTCTTTCTTCGGAGGTGAGTAGATTGGTGGGAGGGAGGACTCGGGAAT
This sequence comes from Gisinianus flammeolus, assembly GCA_034699125.1. Classification (NCBI taxonomy): domain Eukaryota; kingdom Metazoa; phylum Arthropoda; class Collembola; order Symphypleona; family Katiannidae; genus Gisinianus; species Gisinianus flammeolus. The sequence continues at coordinate 18,563 of JAIUND010000637.1, forward strand.
GACATTATAATCGTAGCTGATGCCGTATGTTAATTGATTTGTTCGGATTTTATTGACGATGTATGATGAAGATGGTTATGGATGTCCCATGAAACAAAAGAAATTGATATGGATGGATTAATTATTTTGAATGCAAATTAGACAAAAACAATTTCAAGGTTTTTTAGTGAAATATTTAAGAAATTGCTCAAGGCATAATATTTTCAATGATTGAAGTTTTTGAACGTTTTGCGTTCGAAGTCTCGCTTTTTGTATGCTCATTTTTTTGAAGTGTCTCACGAGAGTGCGAGGACCCTTTAGTGTCATTCTGACTTTCGAGGTGAAACATTCTCTGTGATTCCGTCGTAATTTTAATATTTTTTTCAAGTTATACTCGACATTACTTTTGTAATTTGAGTGAAGAAATAACAAGTAGGCATGAGTGACCAAAGTGGAGACGATGGACCTGTTCCAACTATCAGTTATATTGTCTAATGATTTAGAATTTCGTTGAAATTTTTGTAGCTTATGATTTACCTTTAAAAATAACCAACAATGTAGTAACAATATTCTCAAATACTTTATATTTATTAAAGAAATGAAATGTAACTTACAGAAAACCATGAAAACAGTCGAAATAGACATCTTCTTCATCCTGTGGTGGGGTTGGTGGTGCCCATAACTGAAGAAATATTTTTATAAGTACAACTGTATGCTCTTACACCTAACAATATGATACTAGACAACTACTTTGTGTAATGACTTCTTTGATGTCTATGCCAAAATATCCTTTCCTTAAATACCTTTTGAAAATAATTGATACAAACAAAACAAGGCTGTTTCAACTGAATTGAATTCACTGACGTGAATTGTCATCTGGTATGAGCGAATCGCTTACATATAATATGTGACGAAACAATATTGAAAAATATATATAAAAACAAATACAAACTTTGAAAATTACGCATTGGAAAAGTAAAACAAAAAGAATCCCTATATGCATTAACAAAAATAAGGTACTTTCTACTCTTGTAACTACTGTTACAGCAAGTCATAAAAGCTAAAAGATAAGCTATGTAAGTGTGTATATGAATACGGCAATGAAAATGAATGAACCTTACCGGCATAACTTCCTCACCAACATGAGAGATCCAAACCTGCAAAAATCGGAACAGACAAAATCCATTAAAATTGGGTTCAACTTTCCCAATACAAATTTTTTTAAAACTTAATCATAAGACTTAAGAGTGAATTTCTTTCATAATCCCAGAATAACGTTTTCTTTATACTTGCAAATCATAATAAAAGGTTCACTGTCTATCTGCCTATCCTTTCAAACTTGGTTGAGAGTGCAAACAAAATATATCAAATGAACTCGAGATTACAAATCCCTTTCTTTTTTGAAAATATAAATAAACAACATTTACTATTGTTGTATCGAGTACAAACATTTCTTTTTTTTTTCATTTTGAAATAAATTTCATACAGTGTCTCTCTCTGGCCTTCTTGTGAAATACAAGTATGAAATATTCTTGTCACGTAACATTTCACAGTCCACATTTGAAGAATATTTTTTACTCATTTTCATAAGACTTCAATATCAAATTAAATATAAAGTTCCTTCCATCACTTCACTTTCTTTAAAAAAAAAATTCAATCCGATTTAACTGAGTAAAGTAGGAAAGTTGCACTCAAAAATAGATTTAAATACTTTCTTTGTTCGTTTTAATTGATTGAAAATAAAGTATTAGTATTGTAATCTAATAAACTGAAACAAAGTCATTTCCGATTTTTGCAGATTGTCTCAGAAAAACAGTCAATTAAGGTGATGAGAATGACGAAATTATGGTGATTGTCATAATACAGAATTGAAATAGAATTATGAGAGGTCTTAACCATAATTAAAATCAATTAGATTTTAGATGACCACCTGTGTTATACATGTGAAAATGAAGGAACACTACAAGTAATTAAAATTGAAGCGACCAAGACAACTGTAAAAAATTATTATTACAAAAGAAAAAAAATATGTACATCGCTTCGGAATTCTTGATTTATTTTTCGTGTCGCACCCTCATTAAAATTCATGCATCCATTCTTTTTAAAAAAATTCATTCCTTATCTCTTTTCAACTAATAAAACACATTCATAATTTATTTTGTCTTGGTGTCGAAAGTCGATTTCGAAGTGTTTTGGAGACTCCGTTTGAATTAATGTTCGGGGTAGTTTGTGGAAAAGTGGAATTAGTTGACGGAGGTGGGGCTGTCAATGCTCGTTTACGAACTAAGTAGGGTGAATTTGGATCCTTTGGTGGCCGACCCCGCCCACGTTTCCGGCCTGCCGTGTTTTCTTCAAAGTCAGCATTTCTCTTGGACACATTCATTCCATCTTCAGATTCTGTTCCTGACTCGGTTTTAACTTCAAAGTCGGGATGATCCATGATAATTTTGTGGTGCTTTCTCTCGGACAAACAGCTATCTGAATCACCTTCTTCTTTCATCTCGGATGTTGTTGAAGCACTAGATGAAAGAGTAATGTTTGGGGGGAAATATTTTCGAGGTCTCCCTCGTCCGCGCTTAATACCAGCACCACCACCTAAACCTATATCATTACCTAAAATCACAGGGGGTGAATCTAATGCCGGCACAGTTCTTGTTCTCTCTCTTTCTAATTTGTGTCCTACACCACTTTCTACGATTGTAGCATCTTCATTAGAAACAGAATCACGATATGGTTTAACTTTTCGAGAAAGAGTGCCAACACTTATGATATTATTACTATTTGATGATTCAGAGTCTTGTCTTTGGTGTACTCCAGAACGACAACCTGGAAATTCTGGAGAAAATTTTACGTTGGGTGGAATCACACCGCGAAGTGTGTATCCCGATTTACTTTCACGATTCACAGTAGAATGAAGACTGAGACGATGAGGAGAACTATAAATGCTATTACTAGATGAGATTTGTTCGGGTTGTTCCTCATATTCCCCCTCTGTTTCTTCTTCTTGACGTTGAAATTGATATTTATCAGGACTTTGTTCATGTAGTTGTTTATAATGTTGTTGTTGTGAAGCACCATTTCCATTGGGTAACGGATATTTACGAGGTCTGCCTCGTGGACGGGGAGAAGTGCCTGTACTATTACTAGGATTTGGAAGTACCTTTCCCCTACTGGGAACTGTGTGTTTTGGTTTTCGACCTGGTTTTGCTTTTTTCACCTGGTTTTGGGCATCCGATGAAGAATATGTTAAGAGATCATCCTCATCACTCAGATCTGCTCCACTCATGGATTTGGAAAGGGACTCCCGTTCTAATTTACGCAGTTGATCAAGTTCCCACTCGCGCTTCTGTTGTTCCATCTCCTTTTGAGCTTGAGCCACAGTCTCGGTTGACCAGTCATCAATTGTAGACTCCATGAAACGGAGAGCGTAGCGCTCAACAGCCGTCAACTAATAAAATACATATTTTATTCATTTTAAAGCCCCATAATATTCACTATGTATACTGCCGTCAATAAATAATTTTAATTTACTAATAGTAATTTACTAATAGTAGAAAATAGACTATTTTGTGGGTTAGGACAGAACCGTTAATCCACAAATAAAATCAAGGAAAACCAGGCTGGTGCCCACCCAATAAATTTCTTTAGCACCATTGCAAAAGAATAAGATTCATAATGTATCTAGTCTGATCGATGGTGCATTTAAATAATTTATGTTGCTAGTAATGTGGAGTAACTTATTCCTTACCTCTGCTACGATGGATTGCATTTCGACTTCAATCATACTGCTCTCTACCATTTCTTGACCCTGAGAACAAAAAATGTAAGATTGTTATAAGTTTTGCTTTAAAAAACTTTGTAGTATGTAGAAATGTTAATTTATTTTTATTTCTCACATCTCCAAGATCTTCAAGAGGAATACTTTCATCAAATTCAGCTAATTCTGCGGCAGCTTCAGCCTTGACTGTTCGAGTAGCTTGAACATCCATTTCATCTTCAGCTGCTGCAAGTGCAGTTTCGAATAGTTGCATTTGAGTTTTATCAATTTCAACTGGGAGTACTGGCTCGGTTTCAGAGTCTCCAACAGGTACAAGTTCTTCAGGAACTTCTAGACTTTCTTCAATTTTAGCTTCATCCTGTGTAACATCATCAAGATTTTTGTTTTCTGGTAATAATAATGATGATGCTGCTGGTTCTTCCTCTACCATGGGTTCTCCTGCTGTGATCGCTTCTAGTCTCTTTTGTACTGAGTCGGGTTTTTCCTGTCGTACCTCAAACAGATCTCTGATTGATTGCTATTAATTGAAAAAAAAATTAATATTTTACACGGACATGAAACTTAAAACTAGTTCTCATTTCACATTTTTCAAAATAGCTCTCTATGAAGGTATTCCAGTCTTTATGTTCAACAAAGGATACAAAAAAATAAATGAGTACAGAAAAATGAAAGAATGAAGACATACCTTAGCAAAAAATGCGGTTGTAAAGTTGCCATCATTAATAGCCAGTTCTCCAAGTAGTCTCTTTTGATTCGATTTCTTCAAAATATTTTCTTCGATAGTCTTTTCACTCACAAGTCTATAAATATGAACATCCCTTGTTTGCCCGATTCGGTGACAACGATCCTGAGCTTGAGCATCCATTGTTGGATTCCAATCACTGTCATAAAAAATGACAGTATCTGCTCCAGTCAAATTCACACCAATACCCCCAGAACGTGTAGACAAAATAAAACAGAATATCCTTTTGTCAGAGTTGAATTTCTCCATGAGAAGTTGCCGCTGATCTATTCTCGTTGCACCATCCAATCTCAAGTAAATATACCCATGACAATTTAAAAAGGCTTCTAAAACGTCCAGCATTTTGGCCATTTGCGTAAAAATGAGTACACGATGACTCCCCATTTTCAGTTTCCGAAGTAACCCATCTAGAGTTTGAAGTTTTCCACAGTCATACTGAATGAGTCTTGGATCAGGAAATTGAGTCGCCATCGATGATACGATTGGATGGAAAATTTGTGCAGGTTTTCTTAACAACTCTTTCAACTCTTGTTCCATACTTAATTGTTGGAGGTACTTTGATGGATTGGGTCTGAAAACTCTCGTCGTCAATACAGGGGATGAAACAGCAGGGACGTAAAGGATGAATCTTTTTATGATAGGGGAAAGTTCGTCAAGGACTTCTTTCAATGTCCAGACCATTGTCATGAGAGCTTTTGTATGACGCCAAATAACTAATGGATGATTTCTTAGCCTTGTTTCAAGGGAGCTCTTAATCGTGGATACAGAACAAACATCCTCGTAGCCCCGATTAAAGTAAGCATTTTGTTTATAGTCTCTTTTCACAGAACGTCCTTTATATTTTAAACCCAAATGTCTCACTCTTGTCCCATAGTAGCGCATTTTAGGTAACTGTCCAAGAATCTTACACTGGTCAATCGTATCCGAGCCCATGACTGGAATAATCTCACATCTCTTGTCATTAATAAATTGAAGTCTTTCAATTAAAGCTCTACGATTTTGAATTGATCTCGCTTGGACTTCCGCTTCTTGGAATTCTATTGGATTGAAACCAACGGCCCTCGCCCACTGTAAACCTCGAGTTGATTGTTCTGGAGCAAATCGGATTTTATTTCGATAAACAAGAGTGTCATTATCAACACTACTACTAACACTCCCCTCATTGTCGGTCTCATTCTCTTCCTGGTAGTCGTCTTTACTCTCATGAGAATCAATTTCCACTTTTCCTTCTTGTACTTCCTCATCATCTTCTTCGTCATCATCCATTCTACTTCTGCTATCTTCATTTTTATCTAATATTATCTCTTCTCCATCTTCAGCTCCTCCACTCATTCTAATCCTCTTGGCCTCTTTTTCTCGTTTAGCTAGATTTCTAGCAGACTTCTTTCGTTTCCTTTTTCTTTGTTTTGAAGCTGCATCTTCAGCAGAGTACATGGAGAAATCCACATCATCAGAGTCATCATCTTCATCAAAACTATCATTTTCGTTCGTATAGTGCACTGTGGTATCAACTACTTTTTTGTTGGGACTTGCTTCAGCTTCAGTTACGGAAGTCCGTTTCAAAATTTCACTTTTACTTGGTCTGCCAACTCTTCTAGGGACTTTAGGGACTTCAATGACGGGCTCTACAGGGAGGGCTAGTGGTGTTCCATTTTCCGATGTTGCCTTTGTTATTAACTCAATCTTTCCTTCAATATTCTAAGAACAAAACGAAAGACATTCATTTAGTGTAAACTTTATATCGTGCATATCAAATCATTTATTTGTTAAATTTTAAATATTACCATCTAATTTTAATTTGTTTGTGTAAAAAAACAATGAATATGTAATAATAGTAATAATACTTAGTTGTATTTTGTGGGTTAGGACAGAACCGTTAATCCACAAATAAAATCAAGGAAAACCAGGCTGGTGCCTACCCAATAAATTTCTTTAGCACCATTGCAAAAGAATAAGATTCATAATGTATCTAGTCTGATCGATGGTGCATTTTACTAATTATTTGAAAGATACTACTAAAACTTTTTGAAACATATCGATAGTGTGTAAAAGAAAAATAATTGTAATGAAGAAAACGGCTGCAGAACTAAGTACTCACCGGTTCATTGCTTAGTTCAAGTAGAAAAGGTTTTGGTGCGCCTACGCCCACACCTTCGACAAAATTATCATCTTCAAGGTAGGGCATGGGATCATCCACATTCATTAGAAAGAATGGAATAGGAGTTTTAGTTCTGGGCGCTGGTACAGCATAATCATCCGCACACCATTTCAAAAATCTCCGTTTCTTTGGAGCACACCGAATACTTCCGTCAGCTAAAGTATTAACTACACTTGTTTGTAAAACGTAATCGTACTCTGTAATATCCACTACATTTGTATTATCGTCTGTTCCTTCTCCCTCTTCGGAATGTTTTCTTTTTGGCGGACTAGAAGTAGAATTTGAGGGTGAAAGGACATTAGTGATTGACTCTTGTTGATTTGAATGCTCATCTCCTGGAGGTTTTAAATCCCAAATACGCTCAGCTTCTAATTTACTGAAAAGAAGATCTCCAAGTGACATTCTAAATATGGCTCGAGTTGAGTTCTATAAAATAGAAAATAAAAATTCTTGAGTATTGACAACCAAGTATTATGTAAATAAAAACCGTATTATGGATTTGTGAGTAAATCTGAAGTTCAGATTCTGAACATCCTGTAAAAAACTCAAACAAATGATAGGATGTGTACCTCTAATTCTTGGAGAGCGCACATATTCCAAATAATAGAAGGTACCATGTACGTTAGTCCTTCAGTCTGATACGGAGAAATCACAGGTCGAGATTCAAAAAGATTGGGATGATTACACACTTTTCTTAGTTGCATCAACACATTTATAACACTTAAAAGATTCCCTGCGGCCAGCGTTTCTTTTGTCTTTGTTCTTGACATGAAATCTTCATAAAGAAATCGCTGGCGTTTTGACAGTCGACACATGATAACATGTTCATACTTTTGAGGTAATTGTTTTTCTACTTCTGATTTTAAACGCCTTAAAATGAAGGGTCGAAGTACTTTGTGGAGTCTCTGGATAATTTTTTCATTGTATTCAGAGTTTCCTTCGACCATCCCAGTCACAGGATTTGAAAACCATTCCCGGAATTCTCTATGAGATTGGAAGACATTTGGCATGAGGAAATGCATTAGGGACCATAATTCCATTAGATTATTTTGTAAAGGCGTTCCCGTTAGTAACAGTCTCCTATTGAAAGTAAATTTTAAAAAATCATCGAATATTTAGAATTATTGTAGATACATACATTCATACATAGTGGAAGCTATGCGGGTTCGCACGAGTGAATATCATAGCAAAAAATGGAATTAAATTATAATTATGACCAAAAAATTTACCTATGAGTAGCAAAATTGAGAAGAAGTTGCCACCTTTGAGATTTAAAATTTTTAATGTTTTGAGCTTCATCCAAAATTAAATACTTCCAACGTTTCCGTCGAAAACTACCATGGTCTTGAATCACAAGCTTGTATGATGTAATGCATACATGAAATGCATTTGGTTTGGTCCAACCTACAATGAAATAGACAATATAAAATACTGATTAGTAATCAATGACTACATTGTCTTAATATGGATGTAAAAATAAAAAGTCAATTGATTCATCGGAGCAATGACAAGGAGCAAAGAAAGACGAGTACTTTCGCCATAGGGAGTATATACTTTAAAGTTATTTTGCATTAGTTTACCAGTTCGTTTCAGTCTTCTCTCTTCGATTGAGCCATAATAAGTGAGTATTTTAAAGCCGGGGCACCATTTTTTAAATTCCATTTCCCAGTTTAGCATGACTGATGTGGGTACAACAATGAGATGTGGCCCCCAATTCCCCTTCTCGCATGCTAAATGAGCTAGAAGGGCAATTGTTTGGATGGTTTTACCCAACCCCATTTCATCTGCCAGGATTCCATTTAATTTCTTCTCATGCATTGTCACTAGCCAGTCCAGACCAATATGTTGATACTCACGGAGTGTATGTTTAAGGAGAAAAGGAACTTTAGTTACCACCTACAGAAAAACATTATTGTAATATTTGTAATTAAATTAAACATTTCTCAATGAGCTATTACAGCTAATTAAAATAGTTAAAAATACAAATACAATTTAGCATTTAGATAATGGAGAATTCAACGAACCGTAGTCGAAGAAAGCGTATATCCTTTCGGTTGAAATGATTCAGCCATAGCTGCTACAGAGTTAAGAGCTTCATCTTTGCCATCCTAATGGATTTTTAAAAAAGTCGAGTGTTCATTCATTTGGTTTTGTCAAACAAAAGATACAATTATGCCTCCACTCCTGTAAATTCTTTGCATTGTTACTCATCCTGAGTATTTTAAAAGTTAGAAATTTAAAAATATTATTACGGTTTCAGGAGCAAAAGTTTGAAGGAGGGATGCAAGACCACTAGTTTGTTCATCATCATCAGGTTCAATATCTTCGTCACTCATATTATCGAAATCAGAGTCCCGGTCACCCGATCCGCTTCCATCGTCCTCCTCTTCTTCGTCGTTATCCTCGTCATCTTCATCAACATTTTCTCCATCATCAGCTTCCATATCTGTCCCTTGTTCTGAATCCGACTCGAGAGATTCTCCAGTTATTACAACATCTAAAGCTTCATTTAACACTTTCTTTCTTCTCCCGTCTTCATCTAATTCAAAAATAAATAAATAATAGTTAAGTAAATAAATAAACTGAGAATCACATAGGACAATTTGTCCATCTTCATCATTCATCATATTGTAATAATAGCACATCTTAAAAATTGTTTCCGTATGTACATCTTAGTAACGATAATGATACGCCATACCAAGGAGTTATTAACGGACGTTTAATTTTCCCCCAATACAATATTGTATATGAAACTCGGCAATTTCGTGTGATGAAAAGAACCAAGATGACATTAAAAGGGATATAGTAGCACAGGGTAGATAAAATATGTACACCGTGTGTATGTGTTAATTACTCATCGTATTTAGTGTTTGTAAATTTAGTTGTAAAGGAAAATTACCTGAAGTACTCGCAGAAGAGATTTTCGTGGCATCTTTTTCATTTATTGTTTGTTCTGTTGTACTACTACTTTCTTCCTTATTCTTATCTGGAGGAAGAGCGGATGGTTTTTCTGAAGATTCGTTTGAATCAGGAACATTACTAGATATAATTTCTTCCTGTTCTTTATCTTCATCAGCTATTGTACTTGATTTTTTACTGGCAGTAGTTTTGGGAGTGGCAAAAGTAGTTTCCTCAGGAACTATATATGCACACATTACAATTTAAAACCCAATACAATATTTTGAATAATCGAATACGATCCCAATAAGAGAAAGGGGATGTGTGAACTGGAAATCATTCAATTACTACTTTAATTAATTACGTACCACTAAATCTACTCTTCCACTCTTCAATGTAACCGGGAGGAAGTTCGTCCAAGATATCATCTAAAGACATTTGGGATTCTCTTTCCAGTTCTTTTATTTCTGCATTGACATCTTTAGCATCTTCCTCAGCTTTGGCAATAGTTTCTTCGTCATCCTCACCTGAATCTAAATCTGGTTCAAATTCATCTACAAACACAAAAAATGAAAATAATTTGACATTAGCTGTATGCATGTACCACTAAATTAGCAATTTGAATATTGAAACTACAAAACGCCAGTTGTATATCTATTTACTTATATATTTAAAGTAAACAAAAAAAAGACTTGAAATTTTTTCTTACCATCAGATAAACTAGCTTCAATACTATTAGATTTATTAGGAGGTTCAATGGATGAATCATCTACAAGTGTAGAGTCCTGAGTTGAATCCATAATTGAACTATTATTATCGTTAATAAAACTCTCCGCTAACATTGAAGAATATTTTTCTGTTTGATCTACAATATAACTTAATTGTTGATCTAATGCTTTCTTTTTTAATTCTTCAATACGAGATTGTTCTTTATATTCTACTAGTCTTTGAACATTAGACCAAAAATTATTGACTTCTTTGGCCATGCGAGAGGCAAGTCGACGGATTTTGATTTCTTGTTCTTTTTCTGCTCGAATTCTCTCAGCTTCTCGATCATGAAAGTACTTGTCGATCATCCTTGCACACTATGAATGACAAATAAATAAGTAAACAATTATCCATGTACATTCTTAATTAATATTTAATTAATGATCATGTAAATGTACTAATTAGTCATTCACAACGGGAATGCATATTCTCAAATACTATCGATGAAAATTATTTTCATTGTCGGCGTTTTTCTTTCGGAACGAAAAAGAAACGACAAATTAAGCGGCTTAGTTTATTATACTATGTACTAGTATTTATTTTAAATAATAATAAAGATAATATTTTGATAATATGCATGTTGCCCGATTGGACGAAAAATGTTTCTATTTCTATTTAAATTTTGAAACCCACAATTTTTAAAAATTAAAATAATACAATACATACTCGTTTTGATGCAATTCTTTTCCATTTTCTCTCTGATGCGAAATCTGCAGCTAGCCACACCATTTCTTCAAGGAGATAATCCCAATGTGTTTTATTTCGAGGAGCCTCATGAACTCGAGGTAATCTTTTATCATACCACATTCCTTCTTTTTGTAATTCTGAAATTCTTTGAACAACTGAGGCCTCCGCTTTCATTTTTTCAGAGAATTTTTTATTACTATCAATACTGCTTCCGGTACTTGCGGGTCCCCCCATTATTTTATGCTGTTGTTGATGATGGTATGATGAACCACCACCAACAACTTGTGATTTAGCATTTAAATGATGATGGTAGTGATGTTGATGACTCTGTTGACCACTTCCATGAAGATTTTGAATATGTTGTTGTTGGACTTTGTCCGGGCGGGCCACAATTGATGATGATATACCACTTGTGGGGGGTACATTTTGATTAATAGTATTAGTATTACTAGTGCTAAGTGTAGGTTTGAAGGGAGTATTATTGGGTACTTGTCCTTCATACAGTCCCTTGAGTAAAATATTTGGATCATCGTTCGTAAATGTCTGACTTTTGAGGTAAGCCAATAGTCCACTATGAGCTTTTGTAATGTATGACTCGAAATTAAAAAAGTTTCCAATTCCATGTTGAAGGTAATAAGTTTCTGCTAAAATTTCTGAATATTTTCTAACTTGTAATTCTAGAGCAATTCTAGCCTCTTCCATATTTTTATAAGTATGTATACACACCAGACACAAACACACATACACCACTGTAAATGTAAAGTAATAGGATATTTTATATTATAATACACATGAAAAAAAGCTGCTGCTCAACTCTTTGCTCTTCGATTCTGCTTGCAGCTTCTTCACACAAATGAATTTCTCTTTCTTCTGCGGATCGTTTAAACAACGAACTCGCGAGTTTTCAGAATGACGCTATGTCGGTAAATCACAACGCCCTCCGCATGCTCAACTAGTCCTTGCTGCGAATTTAGCTTTTATTACTTTCTACACTTGGAACAACTACATTTTAATTCACTTTCCTCATTTAAATGAAATATTTGAAACCTTTTTCTTCAAAATTTCCAAATTCACACTTATAACTAGTATGAAATAATTTATTGGATGATGAGTAAAATATTATATTACAATGCAAGGAGCAGCACATAGAAAACATGGCAGTATGAAAAAAGGAATGGGGAAACAAGACGAGACCAATTCGTGCGAGCATTTCAAAATGACCCACCCGCGCCAAAAATATCTAAGATATTTTGAATTTTTTTTCAGGATTCTCGTGATTCGCAATACCATTTCCTCTCCCATCTCTCATGGAGTGTCTAGTCATTTTTAATTTTACTTTAATTATTTATAATAGGATAACATGTTAGATTTAATAATACCTGAACTCGGAGGATGTACAAACCTAAAAAAGTTTAACAATTACGACTCGGAAATGGAACGTCCGAAGAAAGTGTATAAAGTAGTACTGACTGGAGGTAATGAAATAAAAAGAAAACAATATATTTTTGCACATGCTAATTTTATGCGTATTTACAATTTCATTAAATATTTTGTTTCTCTACATTTTTTAAGTTTTTCAAATTGTTTCTTCATTTTATTAAAGCTTGGCAATCATGTTGGTTGTACTAAAGCAATTAATAATATTAATGCTAATATGATATGGAAATATTTTAGGACCTTGTGGAGGAAAGACTACGGGCCAAGCTAGACTTTGCACGTTTTTCGAGAATCTGGGTTGGAAAGTTTTCCGAGTTCCGGAAGCGGCCACTATTTTACTCAGGTAATTTATTATTATTATTATTTTTAGTTTAGTATGTTTGAAATTTTATATTCTGTAAGCATTTTGAAATTCCTATTGCAATTGTAAGATGACAACATGCAGAACGTGTGGGCTTGCGTTCACATTTGTGGCATTAGAAAATCTTCAATATTGAATACATACTTGTGCAGACGATTGCACAAAATACAATATTGTATGTACCTCAATTCACTTAATACAGATACGTCAGTATTTTTAACTTGAGTTATTTTTTTTTTTGTAAAATCCGCTGGAAGTCAAAATCCAAAGTACAAGCACGACGAAATTTGATCGTTTATTGACTCAAGTTAACAACATTTCTGTAATTCAATACTAGTTCTTGGTCTTTCTGATTCCGAGTCTGACCTGGTTTGTGCTACCCAATCAAATAGTAATGATATATTTTTCTCTTTTAGTGGCGGCATTAAATTTTCCGAGCTGAATGAAGACCAAGGTAATAAACCATATCCATATTCTCTAATAGAGAATCTCTATTCATATATGTATGTACCTCTGCATCTTCCATCGATACAAGAAGTATTGGAATTAAATTTCACTGATGACTGTAAATTGATAGCGAATCATTTGTAAATTCTCCCTCTGGTTCTTGTAGCAATGAAGTTCCAAGAAGAGCTCCTTCGGACAATGATGCAGATTGAGAGTGTATTCTTTACGATGGCAGAATCGATAAATCGGGACGTGCTGGTGATCTGTGACCGCGGAACTCAAGATGCATCCGCGTGTGAGTGGTCTTCTCTCTCACAATCCCTTATCCATATTCTCCTCAAATTGTCTCAAGTTGTCAAAATTTCAAATCCACACCCAACTCCAAATTTCCAAATGATATGCAAATTATTTAATGTAAAATCCACAACACTGTTTGAAATTGCCCACACCACAACTACAGGGTGTTTCAAAAAAAGGGAATGGATATGAAAAAATCATATCTCTGGAACTAGGAGAGATGTTGACATGAAAGAAAAAGGGATTAGTAGAGGAAAGATGAAAGTTTTTTTGGGCATACGCATTAGAGGTCAGAGGTCATCCCTTTTTGTTTCATGTCAACATTTCCCTAGTTCCAGAGATATGATTTTTTCATATCCATTCCCTTATTTTGAATCACCCTGTAGTACAAGACTTTATAAATTCATCAAATTTGTATATTATTTGGTATTGGTTGTATATCCATCATGACAGTTTGATTGCATAGTATTTGGTCCGTGGTGGTTAAGTGTATATGTGACACACAATCCAATCAGGCTTTTTGTGATGTGTCCACAGTTATTCCGCGGGACAAGTGGGAAGAAATTCTCAATCAAAATAGTTGGAATGAAGTCGAACTCAGGGACACGAGATACAATCAAATTATACACATGGTCAGCGCTGCCAATGGAGCGGAACCATTCTACACACTAGAGGTTCGTTATGCATCATTTGAATTTCATTTATCAATCTGATTGTGTCATTCATAAAAGGAAGTCATGCCAAATACACTTACAATCTTGGAAAGTGTGCATAATTCTATAAATGATTTTTCGTAGGATCATTGTTGTCGAAGTGAAGGACTTGAGCTGGCTCGCCAATTGGATCAAAAGGCAGCCCAATCTTGGGTTGGTCATCCCTATTTCGACGTAATCGACAATTCTACAGATTTTGAAACCAAACTTTGTCGTATGATTCAGGTAAAATCCCGCCATTTGATTTTACGTGGTTTTATCTTTTATCTATTTTCTTCTTTTGGGAAAGGGAGAGGAGAGAGCTGTAGTATTCCCATTTAATTTTTTGATGTCTGAACAAGTTTATAAATTTTGTTTTGTTGATATAGTCTGTGTGTCAGAAACTTGGAATAGATGTGCGGGATAGACTTCAGACTAATGCCAAGAAAGTAAAATTCCTAGTCAAAGGACCGTTTGTAGACAAGGATTTCCCTGCTGGCTTTCAGGATTTCTCTGTCGTACATGATTACCTTCAAACCAACACTTCTGCCATGCAGGCTCGACTCAGAAAACGTGGCCAAAAGGTATAAATCGCTCTGGACATTTTTTTTCTTTTGTTTTTTGACAGTTTCCTTCCAATTTAACTCAAATTCCCTGAATGCTTGAACACTGGGGATATTATGACAAAAATTATTCGGGATATTCAAACTAATTCGATATTGTAGGGAAACTGGAGTTACACCTACACCGTACGAAGACCGGAATTAGAAGGGCAAGTTGTCGAGGTCAAGACAGCTCTTACTCAGAGAGACTATAGTAATATGCTGGCTCAACGCGACCACAATCATGTGACCGTCTTCAAAAGACGAAGGTGCTTCCTTTTGAATGATCAATATTTTCAATTGGATATGTATGAGGATCCATGTCATAAAAGGTTAGAATATTGAATTATTTAAGCATTACATTATCTATACATACATATCCATCCACATCCACAAATGCACAGTAATATACTTTTGACTCAAAAGTTTTGAGTATATAGTATTTGATAGCTGACACTACTAAGCGAAACGACTTGTTTGGAAATGATTGATTTATTTCTAATTAGGTGCAAAGGGTTAATTCTACTGGAAACGTACAGTACGTTAACTGGATCTGAACTGGAGCAGAGACTACCAAGTTTTCTCAATATCATTGGAGAGGTGACGGGGGATCCACGCTACTCCATGTTTAATCTCTCATTGAAGGATCAATGGTTGAACAATAAAAGTGAGAAACAGAATAAATAGCATTAGAAACACTTCCGTTCTTTAAGTAATTACATATAAGTTGTGCATGGAATAACGGGTCAACTACTACTTTTCACTTTTTTGCATATTAATATGCACAAAAACATGGGCTATTTTATAAAAAAAGTTAGAAGTTTTTAAAAAAATTGTATATATTTTTAATTAATTTAAAAACTTTAGTTAGATTTAAACAAAATATATGACGATTTCTTTCTTGTGATTTTTGAATTACAAAATCATCAAGAAACGCCTTGACGCCAAAGCGGCCAAAAGGAAAACTCGAATCTGGATTTATAGATAGTAGTAGATGATCCGTTATTCTATGCACAACTTCATATATATAACATTATACTATAGTGAATATATTTTATTATGTATACACACATCATTCTCCTGCAACGAATATCATGTAATTTGTAATTGAAATTTTTTTACTTTCAGATTTTTGCCTCAGTTTAGCTGGTTCCGGTAATTACTACTTACTTAATACTTAACTATAACCATACACAGTCTTAATCATTATAGTATTACACTAATTACACTTCCTCCATATGTTTTAAATTCTTTTTCTCGTTATTTTGTTTCAGAATCAGACAAAGAGAACAGAATTGTTTCAAAAAGTGAATCTCGTCTAGCAGGATGCTAGATGAATCAAATGTCAATGCAAAATTTTCTTCTTGTTTTGTTTCTCGTTAAAGGAGACACTTTAATTTTGAAACTAAAACTAAGCTGCGCAAGGGAATTTTGTTCAAGCAATATGGAAAAACTACTACGTATTAAATGTAATCTATTCTACTGGTTGCTATGTTAGATACAATTCTGTAGAGTTAAAAAACCTTAAATTGATATCTGATGCATCCTATAGTTCCTGTGAAAGAAGGGTAAATTGAATTCTCTAAATGGATCATGTCAATGCAAAAGCCAAAAGGGAATTAGTGAACAAATTAAAAAGCATACAGAACGCGGATATTAAAATTATCCGGTAGAAAAGAAAACGAGTCATGTGAGAAATCTGAGTTTAATAGCTATTCTACTTTTAAGTTTTCGGCTGTTTCTATAAAAGTGTGTGCAGCAGCGATTTCCCGAGTTTTTCCTTGCAGATTCGAATTTACTTTGCACTACAAATCCTTGAATTCGCTTTCTGCTACTTATGTAGCGCTAGCACATTTCATAGAAATTGTAATAATTAAAATACTTTCAACTAATTTTAGTGGTTTAAAACTTTTTGTAAAAAGATGTATGCTTGCATATGAGTATACAGAAAAGGTGATTTTCCTCACATTACTCGTAATCTGCTGGCTGGATGGACACTAATGAGAGTATCCGAATTTTTCATTACGAGTTGTAGATATTTAGTTGATTTAGTTTGAAGTAAAAAAGTTTATGGAGGACATGGTGTACGCTTATGTGTAATATAGTATGGTAAATATAGTTACTCATATAGTATTACACAATTATAATCTGAAATATTAAATATATGTACTCACAATTTCTTAACAATACTTACTTCTTTCAAGATTTTGAATGCATTGGATCATATCATTTGCTCCTTGTAATTACTGATTACCTATACGTGTATGTATATGTAGTTTGCTCAAAAATTGTGTACCTATATAGTATATGTCCCACACATTCTTGGAGCTCCTTGTACTTACTTAATAATAGTTAATAATATTAATGTCTAAATTATATTTTAATCTAAAGTCCATGTAACCGCCCCCTAAAATGTCCATTTTCCTTCCCTCTCCAAACAGTAAACTCAACAAAACAAAGTGGAACAATTCAGTAACAATCTTAATAATCAAGCCAAAACTAACAGAAATTTTCATGTACATAAACAATAAAAGTAATTTAAATATTCACACATGTCATACCTTATGACAAACGATAAGCCGGGAAAACTAAGCTGAATCTTATAATATTGATTTCCGGAACTCTAGAAGAAATACATACAAAAAATGTTAAATACATTTAATACATGCTATCAAACATGACACGACGATTTATAGTTTTTATGTTTTACTACTCTATACCATAACAATAGGTTTTGTAAAGAACATTAGTTCTGAATATAGTTTCGGCATGAATTTATTGTAAATTCTTAGATAAAGCTGGGTGTTTTTCAAATTTTCAATATACACAATGGATTTATAATTTAGTTAATACTTCAAGAATAATGTTTATAAATAAGTAAGTACCTTTTAAAATGACAATTAAATGGATACAAAACTAAAATAATGTGAAATAGAACCCAATGTAATTGAGATAATGGAAGAATTTGTGGACTATGTGTTCCTTGTTGGGAATTGATGGATTGAAAAATGAAGCGTCAAGTTGAACTTTATGCGTACACCTGTAGGGACTTCAATAAAATAGTTAATTTAATATTACGCTTTAGACAATATATATATTATTATGCAAATATATCGATATCTCTATTATACAAATTATATTATGAAATATATTAAAACTAAAGTAGCAAATCAGCCTGAATGATGTAAAACGAGTTGAATGCTTACGATGAACTTCATCGGAAGAAGGATTTGAGCTGGGGCTTGCTACAAACAATCTAAAAAGAAAAAACTAAGAACTGTATTGTTTAAATGAGAATGAAATAAAATCTGTTTACTAGTCAAAGATTACTACAAAATATATCTTTGTTTCGGTGGTTTTATTATTTATTGTCATACAGCTAAAAAATCCATTATCAATACAATTATCTCATGTTTCGTGGGCAAGCTTATCATATAATAATAATAAAATGTCCATGTGGTTTTCTTCTTGAAAAGCAATTTCAAATTTTAGGCATTCAAATACTCTAAGAATATTTTGATCTTCAATAATTCAACGTAGTGTACTTAATCAATTAGTCATTAATTGAAGTACTGTGATTTGTAGCTGTACTACTTGTGTCTATTTTACTGCTGTTTACATTAACGTAACGATGATAAATAATAAAGGGTATATGAAATATAATTTGGTTTTAGAACTAACAATTAAAACGTGTAGGTATAAATAAGGTACGTACAAATTATTTATTGCTTTTTTCAGTATGTGTCCACACTTACACCATGTGCACTTGTCAGTGCAGTGTATATGTCGTCGAGACAAGAAGTCTATGATGAAGATGAATTATTTTTATAGTACATTTTCATCACCTTTTTTCCCGGAACCAAATTCTGAGATAAACCAACTCGTTTTTTTCCTTTTTTACCTATGCCATCATTACCATGATTACGGTCTGGGGATTTATCATTATTTGACTGCTGACCACTCGTATTACTTTTTGTACTCAAATGAGCTGATGTAACAATGGCATTTTCTTCATACTCTGAGGCTTCATCTGCTACTGATGTCTCTGATGGCCCTCCAACATTTGATAAAGACGGATTAGAAATGACTTGTTTGTCCGCAAGTTGTTGAATGTCCGAGTCGTGAGCAAACGTACAATTATGACCTGATAAACAAAAATGTCAATAGAAAGTTAGACGACCGAATATGATTCTTTCTTAACATGTAAATAAGTGAAATATGTATATATAGCATTTTTGTACATTCGAATGGAAATATTGTTCATTTGCGTATATATTCCATTCCAGTGTATGGATTCAAATCCATATATGTACACTTATAAATATTTTTAAAAAAACAAGTCATTACCAAAACGGCATTTGCCTTTCCGATAATTCCAACAAACTTTTTTTCCATTAATCATGTCTTGACTTCCAGCTCGGTGCGTCATCTAAAAACATTATGAAAACATTTTATTAAAATGATTCCCTATATATATGTACATACTTAGTTTCCCGAGCTCCCCAGGATATTTTTTCCAAATTTCTTTTCCCAATTTTGAGCCCTGATAGCCTAACCTAACTTTATAGCCCCAATTCTTTGAGGGAGCCTTTGAAAGTGGGGAAAGGAGAGAATGGAAAAAAAAAGTATTCTGGGGAAATTTCGTCGACTATATATTTTATTAGGTACTTATACGGTATACAGTCGACGAAACCCCAGAATATTTTATGAAACAATTTATGTCACTTCCATATGAATTATCGTACTAAGTTCCAGTGTAAACTTACTTTGACATGTCGCTCGAGAGCTGCCGATTTTTTAACTTCTTGCTCTAAAAAGGGAATTTGAAAAACCGAGTCGGATTTCGCCACATCTGTAATTGGAGCTCCATAGTTTCTAAAAGGGTTTCCTAATTCTGATTTTGAGTAGTTTCTGCAAATCGAAAATGACAGGCATATCCATATAGACTTTAGTGTCATTGTGCAGCTATAGTGCAGCGGACGGGTGTTCTTTTAATTGACTATCAGTATACAGTTTACTTACTTTTGGCTCGGAAAGATTTCTGAACTTTCTTCATATTGTTCTTCGCCATCTTCGTCTTCGTCGTCATCGTTGTCTGTTAAAAGATTGAAAAATTGTTTTGTTTTGTCTCGAACGACCGTTTCACTAGATTTTACTGAAGCCACTTGAGTACTTTTCACTGTTTGAGAAACTTCAGAGACGTCTGTATCCGATTCAGAATCAGAGTAATCAGCTACTAATGAGAGCATACTTAATTGCAAAAGTACTATATATGGTATTAGAAGTTCTAATTTAGAACAAATGGGAAATGTATATTGTAAATAAATCCAAATAAAAGTATTTTGCTATTTTGACAAAATTTTCCCTTCTCAGCAATTCAAAACAATATATGCTCAATGGGTATTTGTTCCTATCGTTAATTCCAATACTGTTTTTTTGCTGCAGTAAATATACAATATATACATGCAGTCATGAAATTGTGGAAATTCGTGTCGTGATTTCATGAATATTTTTCATATTTCTAAATCAGATTAATCGGAATACCAAAAAAATATCAAAATTAATTGTATGATACAACTTGTATCTATCCAATGGATTTTATTTCAAATTCTTTTCTTTGCGTTAATTCAATTAAGTTAATTGTGATAGTATTCAAACTTCATATAAATTTTTAATAATAGGTTATAATAGTATTTCTTGTAATTTGACACTGCTGAACGAGCATAATATAACATAGGTAATTGCTTAACACATTTTAGGCTAAAGGTTTTTACTTTTTTACCCATTCATTTCTTGGCCACGTAAAACTTATATGCTTACTTAGAAAAATGTCACGTATAAATTGTTCAAAATTTTGTTTTGTAAATGCATCCTTTTTATCATTTTTTACTTCTAACAACGGTTATACTATTACTGATTTATATATGTAATTAGATACTTATCAACAATGGCTATTACATAGTTGTGTTTGCATATTTATATTATGCTTGAATTCTTAAACATATATTATCCTGGATAATTTATCCATTATATTTTATTTAGATTAGCAGTGCTTCTTATTTCTTCTTCCCACTAAATAAAGATTACATAATTATATTGATCTTGGAAAGAATGGTCCCTGAATATATTAATAGTACTTATCATAACTTACATTATTACTAATAGTCTATTAGCAATCAATGGTAATAATAAATACCCTTATTAAATTTAAAATAAAACCATTAGTCATTCGAACCACACAATTTCAAGTAATTGCTGAGCGACGCCTGCATCTTAAGTTAAGATTCTTATACATACTTAACAAGTTAATATAACCGTAACGTATTGTGTAGCACAATGGTAATATATAGGTATAATATCTGGCTACCAGCTCAATAACGTAACATAATATTTTTCCGTCAAATTTGTAATGTATATAGGTATCGAATCGAGGTACCTACTATACTATATAGGTACATCAAAAAACTTAAAGTTTTAAAAGTCAAATAAAACAAGACTTTTCATCTACATTCATTTATTACTTACTAATAGTTACTAATATGCCATATCTACACACAAATAGTTTAAATTTATACTCGATCAAATTTTAGTGTACAATAATTAACACAACTATAGTATACCTGACCTGCTAGTAGTAACCTTATTTTAGTACTTACATTATGAACAAGTGTTCCATGATGAACCATGTACTTCTTTATAGTTGTTCCTTTTATAAACTTATCGTTAGTTTTACAGTAACAATTATTGAAATCACCTCAAGGTCGATAATCACATCAAATGAATCTACGTTATTTGTATAATAGTATAATATATTTATATAAATTTCGTTACGTTTTCTTATGAAACAGGTTGGAAGTTTGTAAAATTCTCAATTTATTCCCTTTCATGCTCGTCATCATCAGTATCATTTTCTTCTTCCTCTTCTAATTCTGGCATGGGAAATCGGAGAATGGCTGCGATTCCTGTGATTTGACTTAATTCTATTTAAAAAAAAAATGAAAAACATCGTAAAAACAAACTGCATGAAATATACTCGCCGACAACAAAGATTACCGAAAAATCTAATCATTTAAGATAAAATAATACATATTGAAATTCACTTACGTTCACCAGATACGTGCAAACTGGAAAAGATCTTAACATCCCCTCCGAATTCCCGACACGATTCGACAAGTGATACGTACCTTTTACGCGTAGGCACATCACTAGACCTGAATACATGACAAAAGATATTTAACAGTCAAATGCTGTACTTTGTTGTTCAATAGTTTTAGTTTGCTGTAAGAATGTATTTTTTTATGGAACCTAAAGAGGCTGTCTGTCATGAGAAGTGTTTCAATAGCTTGACTTTCATTGGCTTTCTCCACTTGTTTCAAACCATAAAAGGCTTTCTCTGGCTCCGTTTGTAGCATAACATAAAAGGCTTCCATAGCTTTCACTTCCCCAGCAGCTTTCGTATCAACCAACTTGGCCGCTACTTGCGGACTAACTAGAACTTCTAATTTGGAAAAAGTGGGCACACAACAACATACATGTTATTTCTCATATCTTGTGCTTAAGCCTAAGAAAATTAAGAAAAATAGTAAACAAAAATATCATTAACACTTACCTCGTAAAGAATGTTTAAAGCCGCTTGACGCATGGACAAGAAGAAATTTACTTTTATTATCTATAAGAAGTTTATTGTCAGTCTTCACGGCTTGTTGAAACATGTATTCAAAAAATTGATCCTTCACAAAGCCTGGACTTGCTATTAAGACACATTTGACAATTTCAAAGTTGACATGTCGAAGGAGAGCTTGCATCACATTCTCATAGAACTTTTGCAGTCCCTACAGAAGTAATATACAGAAACAATTTCAGTAAAATTTAAATGAATTGTAAAGCTTATTTCAAGTTGATAAATTCTAACCTTCTCATGGTTTGACACGCTACCATGCCTTTTACGAGGAATCGCTTGATCTATCTTGGCTCTCACTATTGTCATACTGGAGAGGACGAGGCAAATATTTGCTAAGCCTTCGTGCATCACTACAGCTGCAACATCGGCTCTCTAACATTAAAGAACACAAAATACGTCAAATTTTTAGAGGTAAATAAACTACATGCACTCAATCTAAAACTAAGGAGCAGCTAATGAAAGTATTAGTTAACTGTTAACTGTTATTACTTGAGCAGGATCACAAGCATTGTCAACACGATCTAAATCAATAGAGTCCCATTGCTTTGCCACTGTAAACTTGCGATTCACTTCCAGATCAAGCGTATGGTATGCTCCCATCTGTATAAAGAACATTTAAAAGTTAGTAATAAATTACACATAAAAAATAAATTTAATGCAATAAAGTTAATAAATGTTACAACATTAAATATTCTCCTTTTTTAGGGGAAAGTAGTACTGCTCAAAATGTATTCTGTTTAAACAAATCAAAGATTCAGCTCACTTTAACGTATTGATTTTCTTCAACATTGCGACCTTTAAGACGTAGAACACAAGCCTGTGTGTCAAAGTCAATACTTTCGACTTGAATCGTAAGTACCGTTCGGACACGAGAACTTGTTGAGGAACCAGTAGCCGATTCCTGTTGAACTAATGAAAAGAAATGTCGTTACTTATATATTGCTATTGCATATTGGGAAAACTGTTCCGTTCCGTTCTAATACAACCATTTTATTTACACAATTTAAAATACGAAGCTTTGATATAATTATGTAATTTATATATAATTTATAGACTAACCTTTACGAATTGTGGATGCTCGAACTATGGTGCCCTCAGATATCAAATTATAAGCATGCCACATATCTTCACTCTCCTCTGCAATGAGAGTGACACTCCTGAAATTGTTAAAATATGTTATATAAGTATGTATTTTATTATCATTATTGTCAAACATACCCAATTACAATAATATAACGGAATGTAAAATATGGATACATGTACTTCATACTTGAAAGACGTGAAACAAATAAATAAATGAGTCCAAAAGTTAATTGTATTTACCCATTGCCGTCCTTGTCCAAATTTTTATTAACTAACTTCATTTTCCCTTATGGGTGACTGGAGATGATTTAAAAAATTCGTTCTCTGCTATAATGACATAAGAGTTACGAGTGTCCACAAATCTACACATTTTGATTGTAATTATATATTTATCATCGTCCGCTTCTCCTCGATTTTATGCTCTTTGAAAAAATTTGTCCTTCTCCTTTCTCAAAGATCCCGCATTTGCCAAGGATTTCAGACTACACGTTTTTGTGTACGGGCTTTGACGCTACTAGTTTAGTTATTCCATACAGTGAAAAAAAATTCCCCATGAATTTGCCAAGTAAAATCTAAGTACCTCAGTCCATTCTCAACGCTCATCGCGGAAGGAACACATCGTCCGTTCTGTTTGCTGAATTGTATCTATAATTCATAAAACCACTGAGTTGGGCGCTTATTGTTACTTTTCAAATATACATTTCTATTTAATCGTCGTTAAATTTTTCTTTGGGATCGTCA
Source organism: Gisinianus flammeolus (assembly GCA_034699125.1). Lineage (NCBI taxonomy): Eukaryota > Metazoa > Arthropoda > Collembola > Symphypleona > Katiannidae > Gisinianus > Gisinianus flammeolus. The sequence continues at coordinate 42,914 of JAIUND010000637.1, forward strand.
AAAAATTAATTGAGATCACTTTGCTTTGGTTAATATTAACTATTTTTCAAAGTGTGGACTTTGTGGAAAGTGATTAATCAATTCCCAACGACAATTCCCAATTAAAAGACGTTTGCTACATTTCATTCTCTTCTGAAATTGTCAATAGTGAAAATTGGAATTTAGTTCTTGTGTAAGTAAAAGAATCATCATCATCAAAATTTAAAGTGTCTGGATACCAAATATATATCATATTTATGTGCACTGTATAATTCTATTATGATTTTATTCTTTGACATATCCCATTGACATATCAATTCAGCTACAGGATGAGAACTTTAGAAAGCGAATTTTAATTGTAATTAAATTTAATACATCATTTGTTTTTTTTCGTTTTGTTGTTTCTATTTTTGTTTGTTTTATCAATTCCAAATTGTGGATTATTCGTTCTTGTGTCTTAAATCCTCAAAGTTTAGTTCATGTCACTGCGTCATTAACTATTGCTTAATAAATTGGATTCGTTTTGGAAATTATTATAATATAAAGGTAAGTTTAATCATTGGTTTTCTAATATTATTGTGTAAACATTCCAATTCCCTAATTTCCACCACCAAAAAGCACCTACTAAAATTAATTTTGTTGTCAATTTTAGCAATGCCAAGTTATGTTTAGGGACTTTTCTTTCAATACATTTAATTAAAGTTGTTTACTATAGCTGAAAATAATTGAATCGGCTGCTCTTGTTTTTAATTTTCTAGTCTGTCACAATCTCTTTGATTCTACATTACAAACAATTTTTCAATTAAAACCTTTCCTTTGTACTTCTTCAAAGTGATTACATTAAAAGAGTACAAGTATTCCCAACAAATGTCATGTTAATATTGAAAAAGTTTCGTAGAGTGTGCAATTTAATTAATTACAGTAAAATTGCAATTACTTTGTACTTAGTTGAAGAACGCGTCGTAGTTATATATAGTCAATCAAAAAGGTAACTTGTACTTTTTAAGGGCAAGTATTTGTATTACATACAAAAGGATTCAAGGAAATGATTGTTTGCTTTTCTCAACAGTCAAAAGATAATAAAATATCTACTTAAGTTTAAAACTTTTAAGACGCCGTACATATTCGTGAATATTTTTATCGAAAAAATCAACAAAGCTCCTTGTAAATTCGGTTTTAATTGAGCTTACCTATAACTTGTCCTATGAAATTTGGACAAACTTGTGTTATTTCTCAACAAAAATTGTCCTCATCAACAAATAAAATTAAAAAATAAAATATCTCTGTACTTAAGTACTAAGAGATCATGTTCGATGTTACATATATATATATATATATACGGGGTCTTAAAATACCTGTACTACATACTAACGATATTTTATAGTCTTTAACTGTTGAGAAAATCTAACAATCGTATGTATAGTACATACTACACGGGTAATAATTAATAATTATTATTATCATTGCAAAACATACAACAGATTTTCCAGACAGTGATGTTGTAGTCAATTAAAGATCAGAAGAGGTGCATTATTGGTTTGTGTGATTGAAACATGAAGCGTAACGTCATTTCCATTGTGCGTTGTGCATAGGTATATTTTAAATACAATGGACATTTGAGTAAAGCACACACATGGAGATCAAATGTTTAATACAATATGCCTAAAACATATTGAGAAGGAAATTTTTATGTTATTATTGTGGATTATGGCGAAAAAAAGTTTCGGACGAGACGAGAGCACAGACTTATTAACTTATTGGCCATTGGTCTGTATGTACGAGCTAGCATTAATTCTGCATCATGTTTTGTTGTCTACACACGAGAGTAGTATATACCTATGTATGTAAAAGAAATGTGAAAAATTGCACTCTGTAAAATTGGCGAGGGTAGTTCCTCATGTGAGCATACAAATATGTATGTATATGTCATTACGTACATAATATGTACTACATATATAAATGTATGTAATAGTATGTATATACGAGAGATATTTCGTTGTTGCTGAAGGAAAAGTATAAAATAAATTGAGAGAGAGAGAGAGAGAGAGAGAAAAGGAATGTGCCTCTGCACCTACTTTAATGCTGAGACGGCAGGAAGAGAAATCGCAGAAATGTGTTTATATAGAACTTTTTTATGTATGTCTACTTATTGTTAGTACTCGCTAATACGTATAAGCAAAGCATGGTACACTTGTCAAGTCAGTGTTAACAAACTGTGATTATATTCAACTATAAAACAACACATTTCTCTCTAATAGTCCAAAAGAACATTTACATGATAATATGATGATGCCATATTAGCCATATGCATATATGCATTTAAAGAGGGAAAGATATCTCGTTGCGCGTTTCACCTCTATACGTTTATGTACTCTTTTGTACAATTTTCTTTTTTATTCTCAATTCAAAAACAAAATAATTTCCAATTGAAACTTGAACAACTTTTCCTTCTCTCGTATATATACACGTAAAATGAAACGAGTCAGTCCGTTTGACTTTTAACCCTTAATTAAAACTTTTAATTTAAAAGTATTTATTTTGTATATTTTCAGAAAGGAATCCTCCATGTCCACAACATCAACAAAGTCATCACGAGATAATCTATTATTATTATCAGTTCATTATTAGTCGCAGTAAAGTGTACAAGAAAAAAGTGAGTGTTTATTGGAAAAGTGAGTGTGTCTGTGTGTCCGTGTCCACCGTCGTGTGCAACAAAAGTTCAATAGTTTTCAAAATATCTTGTTCCCAAAATGTCGACTCTCGCGGGTCCAGCTGCACCCATGATGGGTGTTACACATCATCATCATCAATCTCATCATCAAGCCGTCCTCGCGGCCGCCTATTTCCACAATAATAATCCACAAAATATCGGAATCAATCCCTCCGCCAAAAATAATAATAACAGTGCCGGATACACCACATCCCCCGAACGGACCTCTCCCGTAGACGTACAACCCGATAGGCCTATAGGATATGGAGCTTTCGGGTAATTTTCGGAACCTTAGACCTCTGTTTGACCCTTGACCTTTGAAAAAAAATTAACTTCGTTTTTTTCTTTTGTTTTTTTAGGGTCGTATGGTAAGTCAACCTCCTTCTCCTTAAATATATTTGGACTGACAATTGTAATCTGTGGTTGGGAAATCTGGAATGACGTGTATGGAATCATTAATTAATAATTAAATAAATTATAAATTTTCATTAGATTTTCCATTTTTCTACACGCATATACAGGAATAAAGAGCCCTAATAATATTTCTCACCGTAGTCATAGTCCTTTTCGTTTTATTACTATCATCCGGTCGGTCAACAAAAGCAAAATAAATTCCAAAATTTACTCATCATTCGTTGCTTTCTCTCTCTCTCTCTCTCTCTCTTCCAGTTTCGACTCAAGTGAGTCCAAATACGATTTTGAATCATTTTCTTCGAATTTCCCTTGAGCCCCTTTTTGACCTTTTTGTCTAAAGATGACGTTTGTTGGCCGTCCGCTATCGACGTGCGTTTATTTATATGTTTTTCTGACCCAAATTCAAAGACAAGTTCAATTTTTCTCATATTTTTCTGCGGAACTGTGTATAAGCTATAGACAGAGAGTCCCACAATTAGAAATATGTGGGACAGAGGGCTGTTGAGCGAATACTGTGAGAAACGTCCGAATTCCTAAAACGCCTCTAAAATTCTTAAAACAGTGGAATCATTTTTTGGCGTCCTATATTTTTACAAAATTTTGGGATTAAAAATATAGATTTTTATCAGAATTTAATGAGGACAGACAGGTTTATACATATTTATCTTTATTGTCCTCGTTTCGATTCATCATGAATCATGATAATTAAATATTAGTCATCTTCTGTTGATAGTTAATTGTAGAAGAAAAGTGATTTCTATTTTGTAAAAAAAAAAATTGAAAGGACTACTGAGAACAGTTGGGTTTCAAAACAAGCTTATCGATAGCAATATAGAGAGTTGGTCGTCAGGGAGTCTATCTTTCGTCATTCTATGTCAGGTTCTGAGAATTATTAGTATGGTCTCTCAAGTCGAAGAAGAAGTGGAAGATGTAGATGAGGAGGGTTCAAAGTAAGAAGAGAGGATGAAAGTGGAAGCAGATGTACTCATTTCGTTCGTTCCAAATAAAAAAACGGAGGCAGATGTGAGATTGAGTTAAGATTCGGTCTCGGTGTGGGTCTGTCAGTCCGTAGTTTTGCTGAGGCAGACTTTCGGCTTGAGCTTTTGTTGGTTGAAGGAACTCTCAGATCATATATATATATAATAATAATAATATATACAATATTATGTACATAGCAGAAGGGATGGGGTATGGTCGAGGACAAGGAGACTCCAGACACTGGAGAGCCTCAGGTCGCTATCATGATTGCCAGTTGTTGTTCTTCTTCTTACTATTTCTCTCCTTGTTTTTGGTCCAGAACTTATTGTTAGCTTTAGAGTCGCCGTCCAAGTTTTTCTTATATACTTCAATCCGCTTCATTTTTTTCGATTTCTTTTTTAGTCTGTACCATCCACGAAAAGACAGAAAACAAAAAATAAAACCCATACCTGTATACATTTTCAAAGGTTCGGATGATGAAAGGATTTTCCAACTCTATAGTCCACCAGTTCCACGTTACTTTAATACTAATTATTGTTCAAGGGAACCCACGAAAGACTCTGACCTAAACTAAAAACTATGGTTCAAGTGGAAGTTCTCTCGCTATCTCTCTCTCTCTTTATATATGATCTTCATCAGAGGTGAGACTGACGATGAGACTGTAGTCGAATTTCTAGTGCGGCACAAGTTAAGTAACTACAGATACACATATAAAACTTGATGTTTTTTTAACTAAAATAAATGTGTACGAAAAGCGTGCATATGGATAAATAGACAGGTGGTCATCGAAGGATCGAGTGAGAGCGTGTGTTTGTCTCGTGATATCAATTTAGGGTCTTAACACTATTCTTTCGGCGTACTTGCTCTTCTGTTCATAAAATTATATGCTGTAGTGCTGTAGGTTATATGGATAACAGTTTAAGCTTAAATATTAAACATTTTATGATTAAATTTCACATCTTGTGTCTTACACATTTTCCAAGATAAATCCATGACTTTGTGTATATTGTTTGTCTTGTACTAACATTTGTCAAGTACATACAAAAATTGAAGAAAAAACGAGTAGATAATTTACTGCTAATAATAATCATTATTAAAAAGTTGTAGAATACATTTTTTGATTGTATAATGTAAACTGGTCCTTATGAGAAATCGAAATAAAGACAGAAGGCAATCACACAACACACCTGCCCATCGATGTACATATCTGTTCAAGTGTATGCTCGTATTTTCTCCATATTGTTTTTTGAGTAAATTTATCAATATAAAAAAGCCGAAACTTTTAAGAATTTAAACGTCAGGTTGCTTCTGCTCGACTTGAGTATGCAGCATTTCAACTTTCAAATTTCTCAAAGTGTACATGAAAACTTGAAACTTACATACGTAGAACAACTTAAGCATAAAGGCGAGAAAAAACTCGAGGTTGTGAGGCAGAATATATGTGATAGGTAGGTATATATATACAAATAAGTTTTAAACTTTTTGAGACGATGAGGGCTCCTCATAGTACGTAATACGTACTACGTATGTAAAAAGTCAGAGGAATATTGACATGTTAGCCGGGTGCTGAGCTTCCTTTTTTTTCCTCTCCTCTATATTTGTTTGTTGTATCCTCCATACAACTACTCCATGGCATCCTGCATTTGGGTAATTATACTGGTCGTTTCGTTCTATTTCAGTATGTATAATATATAAGTACAAAGAAATTGTAAGGTTTGAAGAAACACCTGTAGGCTCCCTCTCTCTCTCTCTGTGGCCATCCGTATTAATACTTTAATAACAATTATACCTCACATTTATGTACTGTAAACATATGAGGACAAAGAAAATATTCAACAAAGGCATTTTTCTTGTTCTGTTGGTTTCTGGTAAAACCTTCACCGTCAACTTTTCAAACAATACAGAAATAGAGTTTCAAAGTTTTCCAAAAATTTCCATGTGGAAATGCATTCCCAGATTCCAGTTAAATATAGTAATAGTTGCGATTCAGCTGTAGAATCATCATACTATAATGTATGTACTAGTGCTTCTGTTGAAATCGGAAAATTCTCAGTTCATTTACTTGTGTCCTGTTATCTCTAGAACAGAAATACGAATACACAGATATAGATTACGAGTCAAAACTCAAAAGTCAGAACATGACATACATTAGAGTACAGAAGAAAAAATATCGACTTTGAAAGGAACAACTGGCTGTCTCCAAATATGTATGAAACAACTATAGACGAATTCAGTACAATGGAAGATTTTCTTGGGGTTCAAATGCATCATTTGTAGAATATTTTGTATTATTAATATTGTTCAGTACAGTCTCAAGATGATCTCATTATGTTTATCTTTATTTAGCTTAGAGTGTATATAAACATTATTATTGCACATAGAAACAAATATGTAGAATTATACATGTACAGTATGTATGTACACACTACACAGGACAACTTTAGACTTGCGTGTATTTGGATTTCCAAATCATCATTAAGGCTTTTGAATCTTTTGACATTTTAATCATTGTTCATTGGAACTCAGAATGATAAGCCAAGGGTTCAGAAGATACATAAAAAATGTAGCATAAAAATAATCTCGAAAACTAAATAGAGGTAACGGAAAAACCACATTTTATTTAACATTCGTCATTTAGGAATGAGTAAAAATGTATATTTATAAATTCGTTCAATAGTTTTTAGAATATTTTATATATTTATTTACTTAATTATGATTTGTAAAAGGTGAACAATAATTACCCTACACTTAAATCGGGGAGAGCTTAATTTGATGCTAATTTAAACAATTTAGATTGCACACGATTCAATTGGGAAATGACGATTTGAATCCGTATGCGTGTATATATTATACAGACTTTGTATTGGGAATGATAAGAAATGACTAAGTGCAAACAACATTGTTGAATTGGGAAGAAGAAGGATTAGGATTTCCTCTCTCTGTATTCTGTTCCCCTGTTGAATATGTCATTTTGGTTTTTCTCTTGCTTATACATACAGTGGAATTGAATTGAATAGTCGGGGCTAATGTCTGATGATGAAGACGACGTTGGTGATGGGGCAAGGGAAATATTATTAGGGAAATCCAAGTGTGCTCACTATACTCCTGTATATGCAATAATATGCATGTAGAAAAATGAGAATGGAAATCTATTCACAATACAATTTCATATACCACTGAGTAAATTTTACCCTGGCTTTTTCCCCATCCCGAGCACTTATCACTCGAAAGAGAGAGAGAGAGTAACGTAACCCGCACGGTTTTTCTTCCATTGTCCTCCTCTGTTCCAACTGTACTGTTTCATATTGTATATTTGAGGATGATCATATGACTGATGCCCAACCTGGCTTTTTCATCTTACCCTATCCTTCCCTCTCGGTTCTGTTTCCCCATCTCTCTTTCACTCTCGGTTGTATTTTGGATGGATGGATGAGAGATTTCATTTAATTCTCGGCATCAAATCCACTGTCGCCTCCATCTCACAACCCCTGTGAGTTTTAGCTTTGGCTGTGACCGTCCGGAATGAATACCTACCCTTTGAAAATTTGAATTTGAACCAGGGTTGGTTGTCGGTCGGTTGTTGCTGGGGAGGGGGATACGGGCTGTTTAGAACTGGAATCATATCATATTATTATTATTGATATTGTCACCGTATGCACTATACACTATACAGAAACAGTCTATACTACTCTATACGCTACTAATACTTGCGTACATATCTATACGACACTGATAGAAAGTGGAAACGTGACATTTGTATGTACATACCAGGGAGTAGTGTGCATGGAATAGAAAGTTGTGCATGAATAAGAGTGCAGATGAACATTTATATATACATATATAAAAGAATATACATATACTTACATGGGTATCCAAAGCATCATACATCATCTCCATCGGTTCGCATTGTATCACCAACAGTAAATACTGTCGTATATGTATATGTATGTATCATAAGTCATCAGTATGTACTTGTTCAACTTTCTCTCTAGACTAATAATATACTCTATAGTCGATAGATTTTTAAGAAAAATACATATTGTAACCGTATGTAGAATTCAGACTCACTCGCAAAAGTAACATTGAATACTATGAGGGAATTGAGGGGTCCCTCGTTACATATGTACATGTAATTTGAAAACTGTGTCGGTTTGAGTTTCACAGGGGTAGATTTAACCGTAGACGTCATAAATGCAAGTATATGCGCTTTGTACATATTCTGCCCTTCGACGTCCGGTTTCAAAGTCCCTCTTCTGAGTCCTCACTCCACAGTGTGGAGTCCACAGCGACTCTTAAATTTTCAATGGAGAAACCTACAACGAGATGTGTAATATCTAGCGGACAACCAAGCGGTTCTTTGGGGTGTTTAGTAGTCCATTTACTTACTGTATTATATTACTTACACTGGCGATGGATAGGAGTTTTATTTTATTTCTTCACATTATCATTTCATGACAAACCAACAGAAACCATATTTACGATATTTTATACATCCGAAAATACGAAAATCTTTCTAAATGCTTGAGAATGAAGGATGTCGAGTCCTCAAGTTCTTGTCCACATAATAAACTCACAGACAGGTATAAAGTATACGTTTTTTTAAACCCTGAACTTTACTTTTTAAACTTGAGAAAAGTTTAAGGGTGTCTACAATAAATTGTACAAGTTGAACCGAATCCAAAGAGGACCAGAACTTTAATGCGTAAGCTAGTTGTACGAGTTCCTTGTACTTATAGCTCTTTATATAATATCGTTGTACGATAGTTCAAAAAACTTTTTTCCCTTTGAGTGAGTTTAGCTATTATGATATTATACATGTTTTTTACTAACCGGATATAGCTATGCATACGGCTAAACAGGTAAAAACATATAAGAGTGCACTGCTAAAGAGCTATGCTTTCAATGAAAAAGCCTTTAGTGTGGAGTTATAATTTATTTTTTATTTTCAACTACTTGGCTGATATCCGGTCGTGTCATCATTTGGATTTTCATGTACTATTTTTTTCATCGTTTCCTCCTCATAATAATATTATTATGATCATCTATTTTCTTGCTCCAAAAGGATGATGATATAAGTAAGTAGGTGCTTTTAATTCACTTCTTTCCTGTTTGCTCTTGGCCAGCGCAATCCTACATGGAAAAGTAAATTCGAATTTTCATGATGATCATCTTCCGAAGGTACATGCACGTACATGTTTCACGAGTCTATCGTGGTTTCTTTGAATATGGAAAACCCAGAAGTAAATGTGCACTCTTCATGAAATAAGGGAATGGGATTGGGCTGAATCGGTATTCTGTAATAATGTCTAAATCATGATTAGATAGAACACATGAGTGTAGAAATGAAGAAAATGTTGGTACTGGTGACTCACCAGTAGTGAGTGTGTATTGAAGGTATGTATATAGATTAGATATATTAGATGATAATTAGATTGTGGTTCAGATTTAAAGAGAGAAGAGGTAGCCCAAGTGTGTTTTGGTTTTTCTCTGTGCCCTCAACTTCTTGTTTGTATTTTATTATTCGTCCTTCGTTGTGTCAAGACGAAGGTTTTTTTTCGTTCTTGTAAACTCAAAACTTTTAACTTGGGGTCTTCATCCTGCTTAGCTTTGCATTTCTGGGGCTCCCGTTGTACATACAGATATTCTGTCTTGTACATAATGTTTGCATATATAGGTGATGTGGCTCTGCCCTAAAATATGACTTATAAGAAAAGTTTCAGAGGCCTTTTTATATCTACCTATCTATCTGTGTACACATTTTTTCAGATTCAGATATAGCATTTCTTATTGAGATGGACCAAGAACGAAAAGAAAGAGGAGGCCTCTCACAAGAAATACCATAGAAATAAGAGGAAAAAAAGGAATTCTTCAGAGAACAAATGCTCAAATACATATGTACAGTGTAGAATCGTAGAATATAACTGAGGACTTTAACTCGGATTATACACATCACTTGAGGGAGGGAGAGAGAGAGAGAGAGAGAAAGGAAGGAGCGTATGTAGGTATATATGGACAGGGAGCATTGGTTTTTTTCTTAGACATCTCCACGTTTATATTCTTCAGTATACATGCTTGAGAAAAATTGTGTAGGAGAATTCGAAGAAGCAGAGCTTCTCTCAGTTTCACCCTTGAGTCGCAAATGGACTTCCACTTTGGGTTGATGTCCCTATTTTACCTTAGCAAACGCTTGTGCTCAACGCCAGTGTGTTATTTTCTGTACTTACAAATATTATGTACATGTATCTATAGTATTGTATAAGCACAATACTCCATCCGCTCCGTCCAGTCTATTTTATTCTATCCTTGAAGCATTATTATATGTATGTATATTTTCCTTTTACCCTTATTTTAATAGTGTACCAACATACATTCAACTTATTTGGTTCTCTCGTTTTTTTCAAGACGTTTAAATCTTGCGTTGGGTAAATGCAGAAACTTAATAGCAGAAACTTTATAACCATAACCACTGAGTAAATTCAAATAATATAGGTATACATACATACATATATTAAATGCCTTCATTTTAAAGTTTTGGTTAAAATATGATAGTTTGGTAATTATTTTACTGATACATGAACCATTTTTGAGTCAGAAAATAGTCTATTAGCCTTACTACTCATTTATTGTCTTTTTACCTGCTCTTCTGGGGTCGGGATTCTGCATTTTCGAAAAATTTCTTGTAAGTAGTTTGAATAAATAAGAAAATGAACAACTTTCAACAACCGTACTATTAAAACTACTAATAGGTATACTTTATGATATCTTACGAACAGAGTGTAAGAAGCATCTGTTGACCCTGAGGTGTGACCTTCCCTTTCATAGAAAATAGGTAGTACACAGTCCACACCTAGTGGGTAACAACTATTGCCATCTTCGATTTTTCAAGTCTTCGTATTGATTGTCGACTTTTAAAAAAACGGTCCTCAAAGTATATAAAACTACTGTAGAAGGTTCAGTTCTATTATCTGTATGGATCAAAGTTATATTATAAAAGTTGACCTTCGGTATAGCATACCTGAAGAACACATGATATCAAGAATACTTGATCTTTTATTGTCATGTATAATAAATAATGCATCTTCAAAATTATGGTGATCATAACAATTTGATACGAGTAAATTATTTTATGGAATTAATTAAGAAATGCGATGAGAAATGGAAGAAGAGGCGCAACTTGTCTCGTACATAATTATATAACTAATTACAATTAGTCATGCATCGATGAGTAGTTTGCAACGAGGTTAAAGATAGTTAAAATTTGTATGGTATGGGAAATTCTGGCAAGGACCTCCGATGAAGATGAGATTCATAGTCATGAATACAATCGTCTAGGGATAATAATCATCACAATCATAATGATACATTGTGTGATGTAGAATAAAATTATTGAAATCATATAATCACTTAACATGTGTACGTAGTCTAGATTCTAGATGTTAGCAGTTATATGTACTTGTGACCAATGCCAATGCAAGACATGAAATAGGATTCACACCGTTCTCCGATGCCATTTTTATTAGTACTGGCGCTTGGCCTGTTCAATCTTCCTTTTCAATGTGCTGAAAGTACTGTTAATGTGTATTGGAAATCCATTCTTTTGGTTGGTATCTAACTATTTAACACGTTGAGTTCGTAATAAGGCTCCAATGATATTTTTCATATGCATAGATTACGGAAAGTGAAGATTCCGTTTGACTTGGACGTCTCAGATTGTGGATGAACGAAAGATGCTCTCGTGGATAAATTAATATATATAATATGCCATTTCATTTCTATAGTCACAATATTAACGTGTCCGTAAGTAAAGATTTCATTCTGATTCTCAGAGGATGAGTTTCTTTTTTTCCTCTATACGATACGAGTTGCGAATTATTATTGTACTGCATTGTATAATGTGTGTGTGCATGCTTTGCGGGAGTCCAACCAGTTGGTATGTGTAGACGTCAGACGATGAGGCCGCGCAGACAGACAGTGTATCTTGGCTGTAAATATACGGAAACTAACTGGTTGGTTATTATATACTTGTATTATATACTTGTATTCAAGATGTAGCCAAACGTACGGTACTCTCGACCTACATACCATATCGTATGTGTTCTACACAATAGGTACACAACACATACAAAATACGGACACCAACTGAAAGACGGTAACACAGTTCTATATTAATACTGGTAATTACATTAGATTCTCTATGAGAAATATTTTATCGCTCTTATTACGAGTCGGTTTAAACTAGAGGTGTAGAATGATAGCTTTGATGGGGAACATTTCCAAATCATATTCGTAGTTTTTGTTTGGCGTCTCGTCTTCAGGAAAATCTTAGTATCTCATTTGATGGTTGACGTCGGTAAAAGTAAAACAGAGGAAAGTAAACTTGCATTGAAGAGTATCAAAGAGTTTTTTTTAAACACACGACTCGTAAGTATACAATTCGTTGAATATGTGTATACCCCGTATGTATAATATAGGGTCACTTGGGGTAAGTACAGTACTGGGGTAAGTGCAGTAGGTCGATATTTCAGACTTGCAATATTTTTTTGGAAGATTTTTCTTATGAAATTTGTGGACATGGCCACTCTAGACATGCCCTGAAATTTTGGGGCATTCAAGATCACTACTTCGTTCACAATAGTGACCGGAAGTGGAGTGATCGGAAAAACATTGTCAGAAGTTTCGACCGGCTTCACAGAATTTCTGATTTCTCAGAGACGCGTAGACTTAAATTCATTTTTCCAACGGAAATACAAAGCTTAATGCTAGTTACAGCATAGTGCTCCAATCATCAAAAATGTTTTGGTTAAACTAGTTTTAATGAAAATGGATCTACTGCACTTATCCCGGAAATTTGTAAATTGGGGGTGAGTGCAGTAATGTTATAGATAGTGGACTTGGGGTAAGTGCAGTAATGTTAAAGCATATGGGTTTTTGCAAGTTAAATGGTAAGCTGAATAGAATAAGTCCTGAAAAAGTCAAGCAAATATGTGCTCAGTATGTATTTAACTCTCCACAAGGTTCAACTTGAACTGCGAATAGTAATTCCAGTCCATTTTCTTCGATGTAACAATCCAGAAATCCACAATTTCTGCAACATTAGCAGGACGATCCCATTTTTTGGCGTTTTTTTCTTTCTACTTATTTTTAGTAATTCAAAATATCCTCATTATTTGAGTCCGTCTTGGAAAACGGAAACTCTTGAAAATTGTACTAAATTACTTGATTTGAATGCATTAAAACAACAACAACTCATGACAAACTTGTTGTTGTTGCAAATTGTGAATGGAATTCCACCGGATCGTTACTGCATATGACGATTGCAACTATCTAAGGATTCGTAGGAATTAATAGACATTGGGAATCGGAATCGGAATAAAATTGTGGTCCACTTAAGAACTGAATATAAATTCAAACAATAATTTATTGTGCTTGTACACGCAATACATTTTTTAGCAAAATCCGAAACAAGACTAAACTGCAGGTTTGAAATAAATGTCGACAATTCCCATAACTAATTAAATGGGATGGTTCAAGATTTATATCTGATGACGATGATTCGTAGTGATAAAAGAAAATTTTATCCAATAGATATTTGAAATTCAAACCCAGGATCGAATTTTTTTCAAACTCTGTGCATGCATTTACTCTAAAGTTTCGAGTATATATATATGCGTTTCAACATTTCAGCTTGCACTCCGTGTTTTATATAATTAATTTCATTGATATTTTCGTTCTCAATTATAATCATAATAATGAAATTATTTATCTTGGCAATAAGCAAGATGGGGATTGAAAGTCACACAAAATATTCATTGGTTAAAGTTCAATAGCGAGTGAGAATGCTAATAAATTTGTTCAACAACAGCCGTGTACAATTTAAGTAGTTTCTGTATCGATTTGAATGTCCAGTCAACGTTCAATTCATTCACATTAAAACATTCCAGTGAAATTAACTCAAAATGGGTTAAATGAAAATTACTGCACTTACCCCGGCTCCCATTCGAAATGCATTACTGCACTTACCCCAGAAATGGGGTAAGTGCAGTAACTTTGGTTTTTTATTTAAATCCTTAACTACTTTTCCAAAATGGTTCTGAAATGACTTGAGACTTCTTGTGATGAGTGACAATAAGTTGAATTTTTTTATAGTCAAAACCAGAATATGGTAGCTCATGATGAAGCTGAGTTATAGCTTTTTAAACACAAAATCCTGTAAAAAGCTACTGCACATACCCCAAGTGACCCTACATTGTATATTGTTTGCCTTTGCATGTATACCAAAGAGTGAAGAAAATCCAACAGGAAAACTAGACCTATTATGTTGATGTTTCTGGATTTGAACTTTAAATCATACTGTATGTATAGCTGTACTGAAATTCTAAAAGTTTTTATAGACACAGACACATAGATTTGTCAATTTATTTATACATTGATGAAACTATATGGTCGGCATCCTGGCAAATTTCTTTATATTTATTCTGTGATGCATCTATAGGGCTTCTGTTTCTCTTGTTTTCATCTAAAATGTAAATATTAGAAGAGAAATGTGAAGATGACCAAGAATAATATGAAGATTTATTATGTGTTCAGTATAATAAACAAATGAGTAATTCACTATGTTACATGTCACTTTCATCGGCTCATCGTTTGATCTTTGTGGAGGATTTCCGAGAACGAAATTTTTACTATTGTCAATAGTCGAACTAGTGAACTAATATTTTCCAAGAACAGCAAAAGGCGAGATGATTTTTGTATTTTACAAGCATAAAATTGAATTGAATGATGTCATGGATTAATAATACAAATAATTATTGTACAAAGTAAGAACTATTGCTCATGCACTCTCAATCGACAATGTTAAATAGGGCCAACGTTGTTCAAAAATCGTAGATTCATTTTGTTTTGTAAAATTAACGCTGACTAAATGTTGGACGTGACAATGTCTAAACCGTCAGACACTTTACGTTAAAACAACAATTTTGTTACGTTGGATTCACAGTTTATCTACTTTTTACCATTAAAAATGTTGAAAAGTTATTCAATGAAACAAACTTGTTAGTTTGACATTGGAAAATGTTGAATGAACGTTTTCTTCAATGTCAACTTAGGGAGGCATTTTTTTTGTGTAAGCCATGGCTTCTATTTTTCTCTCATTTACATTCATTTGGAAATTCTTTTGTCATTTGGTAATTACGTGTTTTAGTTTGTTACAATTATCTGTAGTTTGTAACAAACATAATTACGGAATTCATAATCGTGATTTCGTAAGCTATAAAGCATTGACAACAAGTTTAGTTGGTGTTCTAAACTATGGAAGCCGATCAACCTTACAGGTCAATCCACGAGGTCATTTCGGAGCTAGGATATCCGGAATACACTGCCAATTTTAAAGGTACATTTAATTTCAATGCATCGACATAATTACATATTATATTATACAATAAATTTTAGAATTATTATATAATCAGAATACCATAATACATTAATATGCATATACATATATTTCTTTATACTTATTTCTTGTGATATATATATACATGCACAGAACAAAAAATAAATATATTAAAGGTTTTTTAAATTCTGTCTTCATTTTGATCTTTTAGATAAATGACGAGTTCAAAAGATTGCCAGAAGGAAATATTACGACTTTTAACATATATTCTAAGTGGACTGAGAGTGTTAGTCAGAAAGTTCTTGACTACTGTCAGAATCAAGACATTGATTTAAAGAATAAATTAGGAGTCAAATGTGATTTGTTGGCAGGTAAACTAATTATGACGATTTTTCTTTGCAATTTTATTATTTAATAATCCTTTAGTAATAAACTCTTTTTCTATAATAATTATAGGTGACGCATTACATTTTGCAGCAACATGTAGTTTACCCTATTTATTCTCCACTGGATCTGTTATGGCGAACAAAAAAATAAGAAAAATTCCGAATGCAGAAGATGTTTCATATTTTGTTGAAGTTTTTCCGGTATATATATATTTTCTGTACACATCACCAAAATTTTCTGCTTTATAATATAATTTGTATTAAATAATCTACATATATATGACATGAAATTGTGTCGTGCTCAAAATTTCGATGTCTCTTTAATTGTTTTAGGTTGGAACTAATATAGAGACACTGTAAGATCGAGAAGAAGCGGACTCAGCCATTTATTATCGTACTTGGTTCCGTATCGTTGTGTGAATTTGAACAGTTTTTTGTTATAGCAGAGAGGAAGGCTATTCATTGTCATTCCTATTTACATGCTCTTGATGCAACTTATAAATAATTTCAAATAATGCATGCAGATTTTCCGACAGAATGCAGTGATTGTTGGGATTGTATTAGTTCTTTTATTTACTCACTCTGTGCAGCAAAAAGTACACACACTCCTCTTATACAATTCATTTCCCAGAAATAGATGTAAGAAGTGACCCGGTAATCGAACAAATTGTCATTATTATTTATTATCAGTTGTGTGCATGTTCACATTTTTTAATGTTTCCTCATTTTCGATATAATGAAAATTAGTTTTTAGTTTGTCTTTTTAAATTTTTAGTTTGTTACTTGTCAATTTTTGGTTTTAAGCAACATTTTGTCTTTTCAATATTAATTTTTGTCACTATACTAAGATTTATTTGTAATAAAAATATAATAAATAAATTCATTTAAGACAAAATAAATGAATGAAAAATGTAACTATGTGAAATGTATTTTGGACGGTGCAAGGGCATTAATTTAACATTTTGCACAACGTTGAATCAACGAAAAATAATTTACTTT
>JAIUND010000638.1:0-59669 GCA_034699125.1 Gisinianus flammeolus
CCACATTCAATCAATCTCAATTAGCTAAATACTGAATGAAGTTGTGGATAAGAAAACCCGCCAGATACCATTTTGCCATTTTTTGCATATTTATATGAACAAAAACATGGGCTATTTTATGCAAACAGTTAGAAATTTATTGTTTTAGAATGTGGATTAATTTAAACAGAGAATTATTTAATCATAATTATTAACAATGTAGGAATAACATGAAATGCCAAATTCTCATGATTTTCCCCCTACATAGGAATTACCTATGGGTAAAAAATATCTACTAATATTTTTCTGTTCTTTCCTTCTGAAAGTTCATATATATTATCATGAAGATAACTTTATGCATACGGAGTTCGCTAAAAAGTCTGTGTTCTATTACCAATCCGCACTGATTTGGAATGATCTGTCACTTGACTGCAAAGAGATCGGAATCTCGTTATTCAAATTCAAGCGTTTAGTGAATGAATGGCTGCTGCGCAGGCGCAACAAAGAGTTTATCGCGTTAATTTTGCTACCGTAATTGTATTTTTAAAATTTGATCGTATAAGGTTTTTCCCAGTCTTTATTGTGGGTTTTTACTTGTGTGGCTCTTGTCACAAGTGCTGCACAAAATAATTTGATTTTTTTTCCTTTTTTTCTTTCCTGATTTTTGTTTTATGTAACTTGTCTTTTCTTCAGATCAAGACATTTTAATTGGCATTTTATTGTATTCGAAATTTTGTATTTACTACACGGCCGTGTTCGGGTGGACCGAAATCTGACTCTTTTGTTGATCAGAGGGCACTTTGTGTTTAGGCTATCCGTGCCTAACCGTCATTTAACACGTTAATAAAGTTTATTTAATTCAATTCAACGACAAATTTACTTAAGTAGTATTTCATCTTTTCCTTTGACGTTGTATGAGAGGTAAAATAATTATTTCTGCTATATAGGTACCTACATATAAAACACACACAAACATTTACACATATATTTTTTTCCTATGTTAAAATATCATTGGGAAATTTCCCTGTACATTAAATATTCGGTTTAATCATTTAAATAGATTGAAGTGCAGCTGAGCTGTCTCCTATGCTGTCTTCCTATGCTTTCTCCGTGAAAACCGGTGCCATTTAAATCCTAACCTTACTTAAACCAATCACAAGCCTTCTAAGGTCGTCAGGAAGGGATTTGATTGGTTAAAATTAAGTTAGGTTTTCGTGATTACGGTTTTCAAGGAGACAGCATGGGGAGAAAGCATAGGGAGAAAGCATAGGATGAAAGCATAGGATACAGCATAGGGAGAAAGCATAGGATACAGCATAGGGAGAAAGCATAGGATACAGCATAGGGAGAAAGCATAGGATACACCATAGGATGAAAGCATAGGATACAGCATAGGGAGAAAGCATAGGATAC
The DNA here is from genome assembly GCA_034699125.1 of Gisinianus flammeolus. Lineage (NCBI taxonomy): Eukaryota > Metazoa > Arthropoda > Collembola > Symphypleona > Katiannidae > Gisinianus > Gisinianus flammeolus. Next base: position 1,393 of record JAIUND010000638.1, read on the forward strand.
AGCACAGGGAGAAAGCATAGGATACAGCATAGGATGAAAGCATAGGATAAAGCATAGGGAGAAAGCAAAGGATACAGCATAGGGAGAAAGCATAGGATACAGCATAGGGAGAAAGCATTGCGCAGTCCAGCTGCACTTCAACCCACGCATTTTTCTCTCCTAAAAAATATTATCAATATCATTCTCAATTGACCTCAAGTCAATTTACTTATATTTCTCCGTAAATATAAAGTCAATAAATCTAGGCTAAGTATATAATGTTAAGCAGCACGGCGATAATTCAACGAGTAAATAAATTACATTAATTCAAGAAACTCTCAAGGAATCTCCGATTTACTTTCATCAAGAAATCTTCTTTACTGCATCCATCTTGAACTCATATGGAGTTGACATTATCGGACATGTGAATCTCATTCTCTGCTTCCTAGTAAATCATCGATTCGAGTCATTTTATGATCATTGTTAATTTCTAATGTTATTACCTGAGCAGGAGTTTCTATAGTTAACATTTTGGAGCCCGACTTGCAACCACCACACTCCCACCAGAATCTGGGGATGATCTGGATTTTCCCAAACTCACCTATAGAGATTTCAAGAAAGAAAAATTGAATATCCAAAATCCTACATTCAAGAACCAACTTGCTGCAATCTTCTCTAAACGTTGAGTCCACCTAGCGGCAACAACGTCCGAGAAAACCGCATTGCCAGCAATTTCTTCCGACAAAATAGTCTTCCTTCTACACTCCATCACATAAGTGAATTTCAACAAAAAAAAGTGAGGGAGAAAGATATTTCCTGTGAAAAGAAAATTGTGAAAATTTTCTCAGCGAATTTAGAATTAAAAGCACGACGTTCCTCAAGAAATCCTCAACATTTTCCGTGTGAAATGAAGATTCCAAATATAAAATTACAGCTCAATTCCTTCGTAAAGAATGTGTAAGTTTTGATATTCGTTTTCGAATATAAACGTACTCTCCATCTGGAAAAAACTTTAATTTTAGTTTATTCAAGGACAACCGAGGAAGCCGCGTTCCCTTGATTTCCCAACACAAAATTCAAATTCCAAAGAATTCTTTTGAGATTGTTTGTTCGGACTTTTTCACTTTCAATTTACTCACACATTTTTGTACACATTTAATCTTAATTAAAATTAGATGTTCGTAGTAATTGTAAATGTTACGTGCTAGTAATTACCATAGTCATAATAAACGCCATAAATGGTGCTTTCTGCAAAACAATTAGAACTTGCTTCTAATAAAAAATCGCAATTCAGACATTTGCAATTCATTTCATACGTGCTATGAAAAATGAAAAATCTTCATCATAATGTGCTTCAACACTAATTTAAATCAACTCCATGCACAAATAGAATCAACAACAAGTATAATATTTATCATTATTACAGTATTTTAAACATTCATCATGATTCAGTTATCATCTATGTGCGCATACCTACAATTACACATATCTTATGGAAAGGGCAACATCTCCGTTAATTTGCTCCTATTAAAGTTTATAGTTTTTCAGGAAAAACTGGATAAAAACTTTCCAAAATATAGTCAAATGTATATTTGGGAACAGCGATCATGAAAAAAGTGTCAAATTAAATATGTGACAATTCCTTGGCCACCTTTTGGACACAATTCAGCTCAATTTTGGATCCACTTTCAAATCAATAGAAAAGACTGATTTTTTTAGAGCAGGGCTCAACATCTTTACAATTTGATCAAGGCCATGTGAAGAACTCAATATTCTGTGCCTTTTTTCCTAGTCAATTTATATAATTCTGGGAACTTTTGAAGGGCCGTGGTGGGATTTTAAATTCAAATTTGGGCCTTGGAAACTATTCCCTGTAATCAAGAAAAACTCTCCCTGCCTGCCCACAGTAAGCTCAGCAAGAGTGATGAATTCTCTGTGGCGGGCGTCTCTACATGTAATTCATTATTTACCTTCATAATCCTAGAAACAATACAGTATTTGTAAATCGTACACCCTAAATAATTATTTCGAGGGCATAATGAGAATGGGAAGAGGATTCCCAAATCCGGAGGATACAATTCCTTCGCTGGTCACAACGAACCCGCTGCTTCTCTACCTTCTAGTGGATCCCTTGGCCATCCTACCCGCTATAGAACATATGGTCGTCCCGCCCGCTATAGCACCTATGATCCTCCCTCTCCGCCACTGAGGACTCATTGGTCGCGCAAAAGACTCCCCCCGGGGTGAGCACAAGAAATGCAGTCAGCACGGTGTTGGAGCATTACTCGCGCAAACGACTCCCCGCCGGGGGGAGCGCAAGAATTGCATTCACCACGGCGATGGAGCACCACTCGCGCACAAGTTTCGCCCCCTGGGGGAGCCTAAGCAAGAAAACGCCCATATCTCTCATCCTAATATTATTGTACAATTTGAAAGAGGTAGCACAGCCTCAGAAGGCAAACGGGGTCAAGGCACGGGCTGGCATGCCCAAGCTAGCCCGCCCTAGTGCGACACATGTCAAACCATCACAAGCCACAAGAGAGTCTCAAGAGGTCATTCATTACTTTTGATCACTTGCACAATAGCCAAAAAGGCCCACCCCCACAGTCAAATTCCTCATCACTCTTTTTCCGGATGGGTTTGTTGAAGGTTTGAACTTCACACCTTAAGAAAAAATCGGATTCCAATCTAATTCGATTTATCTCAAATAAATACTCCAATTTATATAATCGAATAGTTGGACTCTCTCTTATGATATTACGACTTGAGTTCCATCATATTAAGGGGATTTATTTTTTCTCATTTATTTGACATTCTCTTCTTTTTACTCTTCTTGTCCAAAAATTGCATATTTAATTTTAATTAAGATTTAATTAAAGAGATTTCCCGGAGGAGTGAATGTGGGCAAAGTGGAAACGGACGTTTATGAAATGGCCGCTAGAGGACTCACTCAAAATTGTATAATGAAAGCAGAGTTCAAGGAAATCTCTCTGAAATTCAATGAAACTCCGTTTCATTCAAACGGAGCTTATTACGCGCGCGAGTCGCTGTTAAATTGTGCTCGACATTTAAACTCGAATATCTCGACTTCTATATAGATACTGGTATGCGGCGGGTTTTCTTATCCACAACTTCATATACATATACATATTATAAAAAGCTGTATATAGAAATGAAAATTGACGGTAGGAATAAATCTTTAACCTTTTAAACATTCTGATTCTTATATCATTATATAGTTTTCATTTCATTTCAATTCTATTTCAATGTGAGCGGGCAACTGGAGAAATCAAATTGAATTTGAAATCTATTGTTGAGTTTTGACAATAGTGTACATGTATCCACACACAGGAAAAGTAAGAGTATCTATATAATTGAGTCGGAATGATTGTGTGGACACGATCGGAATTTGGATGGAAGCTCAAACAGTCGAACATTGTGTGGACGTTGAAGGCTCAAGGCTGTAATGTTTTTCCTTCGTATATCTTTACATTTTCAAATCGAACTTGTCCAACCCCAAAACTTGTGGGCACAAAAAACAAGGGAGAGATTTAATTACGTTTGTCGTCTCTTTGTCAAATGGAGATTGCGTAATCGTTAGATTTCCTCAAGGCAACAACAACAACAACAACAAAATAATTAAACACAGCTCAATCTCGTCCGTCAGACTGCATGTGTGTCTGTGTGTGGGACAAGAAATTTAGTCACTCGAGAATCGAGATTGTGAGCTCTGACGATCGACAATGAGTTTTGGACTTTGTTTGTTCAGTTTAAATGTGAATACTGTATTACTTTGAAATATAATTAAACCTCAGCAGCAGCACGCACGGGTGAAACATGTGGGGAACAAAGGGAAATTCACTGTCGTCCATCTTGGCAGTGCTCACTTGGATTTTCTTGGCCATACTATTGCCATTGGCATTGACATTGACATTGTCACTGGCTGACGGAGTTCAGGCGGAGGTTGTGGTTGGGAAATCCCGGATTTTATTCCTCACATTACTCGGCTCTCACAGTCATCTTCACGCATTCGAACCCATGGCTCACTCGCTGGCCAGCCGAGGTCACCTCGTCACGATTTTAACCCCCATGAACTCTGCGGACTCTGGTGGTTCCAGTTCCGGGTCCAGTTCCGGATCCAGTTCCGGTTCCGCTCCAAATAGTCAAGATGCCAAGAATAATTCGGTCAGGTTCTTCCGGCCGCAGTCCCTCATTGACCTCTTCAGTGAGAATAGTGAGGTTGGGTCACAAATGGTCCTGGACCGTCTCGCCAGCAAATACAAGGACTCGGTCATGAACGAGCCGGAACTCTTTGACGCCCACGTGGACATTTGCCGCGTTCTCTATGGGGATCCGGGCCTGAGGGAGTGGCTCCAGTCTGAACACATAACCTTTGACCTCGTCATCATGGATGCCTTCTCTCGACAATGCGCACTCCCCCTTGCCTTCAAATGGGGTGCCAAAACTGTGAGTTTTGCTCCGTCCATCCTTTTCCTTGGGGAGCAGGACACTTTTGGGTTCCCTTTGGAGTCCTCCTGGGTCCCACCTTTTGCTCTGAACCCCTTCCTCAATGTCCTTCCCACTTCTTTCCTATCCGAGTGGAACAATCTCAAGTGGTTTGTCTGGCTCCAATGGAGACACCTCCCGCGATTTGATCAACTCATCCAGCAGGAGGTCATATTCAAGGATTTGAAAGTCCCGCCCGTTCGAGAGCTCGAGGAGAAAACCTCGCTCTTTTTCCTCAACACGCATTTCTCGACCGAGTTGGCGAGGTCACTTCCGCCTTTTGTGGTGCCCGTGGGCGGGATGCACTGCCGGGAGACGAGCGGGATCTCCGATAAAGTGTGTACCTCGATATTTGATTTGGCTATTTTTGAATTTATGGGCGGGAGTTTTGAATTGGAATTGGAATTTTAATATGGATGATTCTCGGATTTAATTATTTTTTTTAAATTTCGTTTTGCGTTTTTTTTCGTAGGAAATTCGGGATTTTGTGGAGGATTCGAATTCGGATGGTTTCATTTACATGAGTTTCGGCAGTTTCTTCCGCATTTCTGCCCTTCCCAAGGAAAATCGTCAAATCTTTCTGGACACGATATCAAGTTTCCCGCGGATTCAGTTCCTTTGGAAATGGGAGACGGAGGAGGAGGAGCTACCTGAATCTGAATTGGAGTCACTACCGCCAAATGTGCGGAGGCGCAAGTGGTTTAAGCAGCAGGAGATTTTAGGTCATCCCAAGTGCAGGGCCTTTATAAGTCAGGGCGGACTCATGAGTGTTCAACAGTCCATTTTCCACGCCGTCCCCCTCATAATTGTTCCATTTTGGGGGGATCAAATTTACAATGGACTGTTGGCGAGTCGCATGGGATTTGGCATTCATTTGGAACTGTCTGAGATGACGTTGGACAGTTTCACCGGGGCCATTCGAGGACTCCTTGCGGAGGGGAACCGGTAAGTTTGAATTTGAATTTGAACATTTCAAATTTCTAGTGCTTAAATAATGAGTGAGGAATTCGGATTGGAATTCGAAATTCGAATTCCGAGTTGGATTAAAGTTTAAATTTAAATGATGAGAATCGGAATTGAGGACGTCATTTGAATTTTTGAATTTGAATTTTCGCGCTCTCTTTTCCTTTGTATGTTTTCATTCTTGTATATAGGTACGTGGGGAAAGTGAAGGAATTGTCCATACTGACGAGGGATCGGCCCATGTCCGCAGTGGACACGGCCGTCTGGTGGACGGAATATGTCCTTCGTCACGATGGCCATCTTCCACATTTGAAATCTCCCGGGATTTCACAGAGTTGGTGGGAGCGGAGGATGCTTCACTTTTGGGCCTTTGTTTTCACCGTATTCCTTGGGACTTTGCTGACATTTTTGAGCGTGTCCTATTGGCTCCTGAGGAACTGTATTCATTTTTTCTTTGTCAGATCAAGAGTAATAATTTCCCAAGCGTCCCCCACAAAATCAAAATCAAAATCATGGAGGAAAAAAATACAATAGAAATAAATGACCAGCAGCAGCACTAGGAATTTTTTGGGGCATCTCAATTATATATTTTAAGGTTCAGTTTTCAGAAAAGGCGGAGGATTTAAAAAAATCCACATGAATCAAATTAAACAGAGCAATTAAATGGGAGCTTGACTGGATTGTAATTATACAGTTTACCTATGATTTAAAATCATTGATTTTAATGACATTTCTTTTCTTTTCATTCATTCCATTTTATTCCATTTTATTCCATTGAGCACGGACACAAGGAAATTCAAAAATTCCCGGGCGATTGCAATTTAAATATTACTTCCAAAGTCCTTGCGAATTAAAGAGCGTTGAAGTCGCTGTTAAACTAAATGCACACGGGCGACAGATGACATCAGAATGTTTTTGAAATTGCCTCTCTTTTTCACTTTTATATGTGTGGAATATATCGTTTACGTCAATTTCTGAGTGGATTAATTGTGTGTGGTCATATATATACGGTCAATTTCCAATTATGGTCAAATTGGGATTATCGTTAAACAAATTGAAGGATTTTATTCAGTTTCGTTGTTTTTTTCAATTCTCCCGCGGGGGAATGCCAATCGAAAATATAAATGAAAAACATTCCGGTCAATCTGACAATACCAGATGATCATAACATAACGACAATTTGACTTTTCCATTTAAAGAGTTGTGAACCATCAATGCACAGTAAAATTCGATCCAAAGTCCTTCAGTTTGATCAATTAACTTTTTTTTTGTTTGCTTTATTTATTAATTGTTTTAATTATTTATTCTGGAGATTGCGCGTGGGTTCGGGGCATAGTGAGAGTTTCATTCCCAAATTCCAAATTCCAAATTGAACTTCCCGCCGTCTTGTTCTCGTTGTCATACGACGACGAGGTGGACTCTAAGATGCTTTGAAGGACCTCCGTCGAAGACATTGAATCAAATCCCAATCGCTACTCAAACCCTGATTACATGGCTCCGCCCTTTTTTTAGCGTAGTCCGGTGGTGGGGCGGACGGGCCGACTGAAAACAATATCACATTGAGGAATTACCAAGGATTTCTACACAATACCGACAAATACAGACTGGCAAAACCTGATGGATGATATCAAAAATTATTGTGTGTGTATTATGAGCGGGATTTTTATTCATATACTTTGACCATGTTCCTGTGCGTTCGTCTGGAGGGATTTCCATATTTTCCATTCGTCAATGTCCTTCCGGTTTTGAATGGCCAGGAGTCGAATTTGAATGAGCTCCATGGCCATTTGAATCATGAGGAGGATGAAGATCCAAATGATGACGCAACATTTCCACCTGGAGATTCGATATTCACCTTCCCGATGCGCATGATCCATTTGAATCATTCTGAATTCACCCCACTTATTATTATTATTAATATTATTAATATTCCTCTCACTCGAATCCCTGGCCATCGCTCTGTGCTTTCTTAATATCGCTTTACTATCCACTTGACAATGTCCAAATTCAAATTCAAATTCAAATTCAAATTCAAATGGAAATGAATCTCCGTCCAAATGTTTAATTAACCTGTGAATTCTATAGAGCCAAATTCTCGTGTCAAATTAGCATTCAAAATATATGTATCTTCTTATTCCTTTCGTGTTCAAATTATATAGCTTGGACAAACAAACAAACAAGCAAACAAACAAACAAAAGGAAAGTCATTGTCACGGGACACGCGGGGAAATGGAGAACAAAGGAATCAATTAAAAAAATTATTATTAGAGTTCAAAACGACTACTAATTTAAATGAATTTCAGCTTTTGTGGACTCGCGCCGGTGTATTTCATAAGGTGATGCGCGGAGCGGGACATTTTTTGTCCTCATTTTCCTGGACATTTCGTCACAGTCATCAATCACAAATTGTGGATCTTCTCCGCCGGTCCACACGCACATCTATATAAACTGTCATTTAAAGGAGAGTTGTGGTCTTCTGCCCGGGGTTTTTATATTTGCTGCCCACTTGGGGCTTTTTGGGCAAAATGGACAAAATGGGTTTTGGGTAAAATTGGCTTTATTAGGTCGCCCCATATGGTTTTTGACACTTGAATATATATATACGACAGATGGCGACCTCGAGACCCTCGATTTGCCCAAAAAACCCATAAAAAACCCAATTTGCCCAATAATTTGCCCACTTTTGTTGCCCAAAAAAACCAAAAAACCCACCCAATTTGCCCAATAATTTGGCCATTTTTGTTGCCCACTTTTGTTGCCCAAAGAAACCAAATAACCCACCCATTTTGCTCAACTAAAAAGCCTGGGCAGCCAACTCTGAATTTAAAGCATTCCAATTTTCATACTGTCTTTCCCTTTCTCATATATATATACATGTCATCATTTGCTTTCAATTTGGATTTCATTTCCTATATTTTGCAACTTTGCAAAATTCCAATTCATTTCTCTCTCCCATTCTGGTCGAGTCAAATCCCAATTCACTATACATATCGTCGCTCTAGATATCAAAGGTTCCATATTTCAAATTCCTTAATAACGAAAGGTTCTATATTTTTATTTGACTAATAACCAAAGGTGTCCATAAAATTTTGTGGGGGAGGAGCCTAGCACGTTTGGGTGGTATATATACAATAAATCAGAGTCCGCATGACTCGCACATATATTACAAAATCCCTTCTCCGCGTTCGTTCTCTCCTTTTGACTTTTGAATCGACGGCTAATGAAATCCCCATTTATTTTCCACTTCATTTAAATCGAAATAAATTCATTTTCTCTTAAATTTTAAATGCAGAAAGCACAAATCATTAATTTACACATATCGTCAGTTAAGGTCGAAAACCGCCTATAATCGTATGCCGCATACGCGTATATGCACGCACTGGGAATTCACCCGCTGGGGCCAAACGATTTTGGCGGTTTTCGACCTTAACTGACGATATATGTACGTAGTATACTGTAGCTATACTTGTACAATCTCTATATATATATATTGCCGCACATGCAGACGGCGCTCATATAAAACCTTCCGAGCGCGAAATGAGTGAGATATATATACATAGCTAACGACTTGTATTTAATGGTATTGGGTTTTCCCGCACACAGATAATTTAAAGGAAAAACTGTTCAATTCCAAATAATAAACAAAATATATACAATTCAAAGCATGCAATCTCACACAGGAAATGGAAAAATAAAAGATTAATTATTAATTATACTAATTAGACCTCCGCAAATCGAGACGACATCCGTCCTGACTTTCTATAGAGCAACACACATTCTCATCTTGAACTTTCCAGCGCTGCTCGAAACTAAAACCATCAAAGTAAAAAAAATGGCGGCCCTTTTGAATATGACGTTGTCCATGTTGTGGCCAAGCGCGGCGTCGGTCCTCCAAACTCCGCCCCCACTGAACACGCACTACATCACGCTCCTTCAAGAGGGCCCGAAAACGCCGGGCTACACCCCCTTCGAGTTAACCCCCACCGAGGAAGCCGCCCTCACGACCTCCATCATCTCGAGCCTAGACCGGAAGCAGGCGGAGGCAGGGCGAGAGTTTTTCAAGCGGAACTACGCCGTCATCCTTTTCTCTCATTTCGTCAACCTGTTCCTGGGCTATGCGATCAAGTCCGAGACGTCAGTCCTCCTTCGAACGGGGAAGTCCCTGGACCCGAGCAAATCCACCATTCGCTACCTCAGGACTGCCATGCTCATCGCGGATTGGTAAGACTACTATTACACATTGTGGCTCCTCCCCTTTTTTTTGTGAACCCACAGACATTTCGTGTCATCAATATGCGGTCAATGTGTGTGTGTGTGCAGGTACGAAGCAGACTGGGTCAACGACCCCAAATCCGCCATTAAGCTCGTTCTACGCGTGCGTGCAACGCACGTGCACATACGCGCCGCCCTCTCCCACCTCCCACCCCTGTCTCTCGCACTCGCAGAGGTCAATTTGGGAGTGACGAAGGACGAGCTGGACATTGTCAACGCCCTTCACAAGGACCTGAACTCCGTGGTCACGCCCAAAATCCTGCCCCCTGTGGTCTCGACCTATGACAGCGCCGTCCCCATGTCCCAGTTTGACATGGCCCTCACTCAGTCCGCCTTCATCGTGACCTTGACCCTCTTCCCACGCGCATTTGGGATCCCCATGACGACTGAGGAGGACCGGAAGGGCCTGGAGGGTTTTCTCTATCTGTGGATGATTTTTGGGAGGGTGCTCGGGGTGGAGGATCGCTTCAACTTGGCGCTCAACTGGCGACAGGACCTGACCAAAGGTCATGGTCAAGGTGAGGTCAAAGGTCACGACAGGGACAGGGAGGGCAAGGGGGACAATGACCTGTTCCCGCTGGTGTGGAAGAACGTGGTCCTCGCGAGCCTCAAGAATGCGGACAATGTGACGGTGAGGCTGGGAAAGTCTTTCCTTGAGGGCGTGTCAAATTATTTCCTGCTCGTCCCGCGGCAGCGCACGCTCCTCCTCTTCAGTTTGACCAAGGTCGTGGAGGACTTTGATGGGGACGGGCTCTGGGCTCTAATGACATACCCCGAGCGGTTGCAGTACTACGTCATGAACTGGAGCGTGACCATGTCCAGGTCACTCGGGTTCATCCGGTGGTTCGGGAATTGGTATGCCCGGTGGACTTTTAGGAGGGCTATGAGCATTTTCCAGCCCTTTGCGTAGCCCTCATTCGCGCAGCGATTGCTTGCAGTAGATTTTTTTGAAGGTACGGGGGCCGTGAAAATCGGTTGTATATAGACAATTTGAGAAAAAAAAACATTGCTGGGGTAATAGAAAATTAAATAACCAAAAATAAGGTGCTTTGTTACAATACAAAGGAATTAAAAAAAAGACCCAAAGTCAAAGAGATTTTGAAGAAAATGCTTGATTGTCCTTTATTTGTCACGCCACGCCGAGAGCCCTCAATATTTGTTTAACAATAATCCCAATCTTGTCCATAACGTGGTCGGCATGCCCATGGGCATTTTGAGGGTAAAGCCGTATGGTTCACATCCGGATCTTCTGGGTTGATGATGGGCCGGCCCACGTAGTCCCAATCATTCCTCCGTCGGGTGGGGAAAGGGATGCTGTCACCGTACATTCTACAGAGGAAACTGTCATGCGTGAGGATCCTTTGTTTGAACGGTTTATAGATGATTCTGGCTATGATTTGCTGATCATTCAACAGCAACTTCTCTTGCACAACCTGCATCATTCACAACAACAATAAAAACAACAACAACATGAAATCATCATCAACAATTGGACCCATTTTTGAAGTTGTATAGAAGATTTCAAGAAAATTCAAGTGTTGTTTCAACAGTACTTTGAGGATCTCAGTCCGGATTTTGGCGGCAATTTCCATTCCTAATTTTAAATGGTCTGCTCCCCAAAGCCCACCCATGATTTGAGTTCCATGCCAAGGATGATCCCGCATCCCATGAATTGCATAGCTTGAATTTGAATTTGAACTGTTTTCCCACACTGCCACTGCGTCCCGTTCTCGAGCGGTGAGGCGACCATCCAGGTCACGTGCTCCGAATTTGTCCACGGTTGGATCACCCAGGAGAAGATAGCGCCAGGTCATGGGGTGGATTTTCTCAATGCTGTGATTTGCATTCGGAAGCCCCGGGAGGTTTTGAATGTCACAGAAATAGACGTTCGAGTCCGAGCAGACGAGTTCACAGAATTTGGACTTGATCGTGGAGTTGTGAAGGTTCAGTTTGTAGTAAATGCGAGTGAGCCAATCCGGATAGAATTCCTTTTGACCTTTAATGTTTTCTAGGAGGCCCGTGGTGTACCTTGAAGGGACCGTCCCATTCCTCTCGAATAGGGAGTAACTCAACACTTTTTGATGCGGACCTGCGAGCGTGGCTTCATCACTACAGAGCGACTGAACCGGCGGGAAATTTTGAATATTCAAAGTCCACCTATAAAATAATAAAACAAAGGAATATAGTTAAAGGAATTTAACTGTGCAAAATCTTTTTGAATTTTGAATTTTGTACACCGTTTGAATTGCACATTGAACAGTTACATTTGAAAATGTAATTACGTTTGGAGACATTTGCAAATCCCGCGCGGACTCCGCTCAAGTCTCTCTTGCATACCTGTGAAACGAAGAGTCCATATAAATGTTAATTAATTAATTATTAATGATTAATTTAGTTACACTTAAATTACGTTCAATAATTCAAATTGAAGTTTCCCCACCTGGATTTCCACCGTTTTGAATTATGGCGGTCAGTACTTTAAAAATCGGGGGGATTCGATGCCACCAAAAAATAAGGGCAATGCCCGTCAGACATAGCAAGAAACCAGAAATCTTGACGGGGTTCAAAGCATTTGGAATGTGAAATTTCATATTCAAAAAAAAAAAAAACAAACTGTCGACTGTTTTGTTTTTTATACTAATATTACATTTTCCTCGCTCATTTCCCGCATGTTTCGTTTTCATGAAAGTACAAGTGACTCGAGAGTTATTTGTTGTTTGTTGTCAGCTGATCTGATTTGAATTTGCATATAATTTAAATGAGCATTGTGTCTATATGCCCTCGAAAGGCAATTCAAATCGGTCTCAATTTTCTCCTCTATATATACAGGTGAATGTGAATGATTTAATTTAGGTCGTGCAAAGGAGGGGAAGGAGCCAACAATTGAATTCCAATAAAACTTTACCAATTATACATTTCCATATACAGAAATATACCTATACTTTTTGATTTATCACTTAAAATTCGATTAAATCAAATTTCCTTAACCGCGCGAGTTCCAATTCATTTTTGAACGTTTTGTCGACCATTTGAAGTGTCTATATAGGTGCAAGAACATGAGGAAAGCCTCGGATTTTCTATATAAGGCTCAACATGTGCTCCATTTCCATATTTAACTGGAGCTTTTACGTTTTTTTTTGACATGCGATGCGCGGAACATGATTTCTATATGAGGTTCTCCGCCAGAAAATGGTTAATTTACGTAAAATCACTTTTTTGCATATTTATGATGGACATCAGAACATGGAGAATATTTTAGGACAAGTTTAAATCACATTTTTTTACTGACTAAAAGGGATTTAAGATGGTCGTTAAACTTGTCTAAAAATTCTAAATTAAAGTAAACCGAGGATTTGTGTGTGTAAATTTAAATTCAGTTATACAATCCTTGAGCAACTTATTTATACACGCCAAACAGCCGAGAATATTCAAGGCGTTATAACTCAGAATCTATAGGTTTACGTAAATGGTCCCTTTTCTTACGGTGTTCCTCATATAGTCTTTGGAAAAATCCTGATTGAGCAGGGGGTTGAGGGAAACCCCGTGTGATATATTAAATACAAGGAATGCACATCAGTTTAATGTTTTCAATGTTGAATTGAAGGGAGAAATCCGGAAATTCAAAATCCACAGACGAAATCACGAATGTGGTGTGTGTATTATATATACACACTGTACACTTATATATATAGCAAAAATGAAAAAAAAGGGTCTCAGTTTCAATATAAAAGGTTGTATTCATGAGAGTCATTGAAATCTCACCATTGTTTCATCATTGACCCGCTCATACAAGCAAACGAACAAACAAACAGGATGACGCGGTGAATTGGATTAGAAGCCGGAGCTTTGGGAAAAGCCAAATGAAAATGTGCCTCATCCTCAACACCACTTGACTACAGTTTGCTTTTTTACACAACTCGCGTTTTCATTCCATCCTCATTTGACTTTGAATCATCCACACACATATAATAGCAAAACCCTCACAATCAGAAAGGCAAATATATAGGCAGACACAGCAGCCACACACACACACAGAAAACAACCAGAGGATTCTCTGTGCAGCAAGTGTGTGTGTTTTGTATGTATACGTATATACAGAAGAGATATATAACAGGCAAATGCTGCGAGAGAGAGCGAGAGAATCCCAAGGTCACTCCACACCACATGCACACACCGTCGACAAAAAAATGTGCTCTTATATATACACACATATGTGTGCACGCAGTGCACACATATGCAGTAATGTAATATGTATATGTACACACTGCACACCACCATGCAATTTTTGCATATGAAGTTGTATGGATAAGAAAACCCGCCACATATACCATTTTTCACTTTTTTGCATATTAATATATGCACAAAAACATGGGCTATTTTATATGCAAACAGATTTAGTAATTTGTAAGAAAATTGCAAATATTTTTAATTAATTTACAACGTTTATATAGTAGAATTCAAACAAAATGTATGGCGATTTCTTGATTGTGATTTTTTAAATTACAAAATCATCGAGAAACGCCGTCGGCGCCAAAGCGGCCAAAATGAAAACTCAAATATCTTGACTTCTAGATACTGGTATGCAACGGGTTTTCTTATCCACAACTTCATATGGTTTTTTGTACAGTGCGAAATAAATTACCTATACCTATATATATACATGTGCTAGTATTTTGTTCGTACACATAATATATAGCGTAAGAAATTGTGGTGTGTGTGTACATGGCGCCTTTTCTTTATATGTATATAGTACACTAAAAACAATCCTATTTTGAATTTCCCTTCGCCATTGTCTACTGTGATTTTGACTGACACTGACTTCGTGTTCGTTTTGCTGTTGGTTTCTGCTATGGATTTGGATTCTGCATGTGATTGTGAATGAGGACTTGAAGGGCGAAAACTTCATAGTCTACATCTATATACTGGCATCGCTTGATTTATCCCTTCCTGATTGATGTCCGAATCCTTATTCCCAAGCAAAAGGACTGATTCGTCGACTCCTCTCAGCGCTATACCAGCGCACCCCTACTGGAGCCAATCTTATAAGTCACTTTCTCTCCCAGTTCGCGCGTCGTCGTCGACGTCCCTTCCGACAATTTAATTGTCAGGAAATTCTTCCCTTTGCTCTGTGGATGTCCGTTTGTTTTTCTGGAGTGCTTTCGAATTCAACAATGTCTGCGCTGAATTGGGAGTTGCCGCCATCCTTTAAATGAGTGTACACGACGAGGCAGATATTCCGACTTCCGGTCCATGCACTTTCTCGGCGGCACTCGACTTTGAAATTGTGAACTTTGGCAGGGGGTTTGACGATGACTTTGTGCCCAAGATCAATTTGGATCCCGGTCCTTTCCCACACTGATGAGGAGCCAATTCAAGGACTTGAATGGTCGAGTGCTGATCACGTGAACTGACATTTGGGAGTTGCCGGGAATTTCAACTTTTCCGTTCTCAACTAAAGCTATAATTCTGCTTCCGCTTCGAATTCGGATTTGGATTTGGTAGGTGAAGGCGAAATGCATGTGTGGAGACGCGCAAACAAGCTTTGGGCTTATCAAATAAGGGAAAATCGTAATGAATTGTATATGCATCATTTCTTTATATTTGACGTGAATGCTGAAATCATGGGACATGGCGGTAAAGGGCGTGTCCAGATTGAGAGTGACGATTCCATTGGCTGGGAGCAAGAACTTCCGCTCATTCCTCCACGGTTCACCTTTTGAGGGAGGAGCCATGTGTGTGGTTGTCAAGGAGCTCCCCGCTAGAATGGTGACGTCACCCCCATCCGAAACCCCGCCCCCATCAGTGTACTTTGCTCGAACGGTCACCCCCACTTTCTTGATGGTGCGAAGAGTTTGGAGATCCAGAATTGTGGCGGGACTATTTGATGGGATATACTTTTGAGTTTGGTGCGCAGAACAATTGTTTTCACGAGAAATCAAGCAATTTAATGTTAAAGTGCAGTTTTTATTCCACTCAAGTCGATTTTAAATGTGGACATGGGAAATGAGGATTGTTGTGATGCGGGGAACGCGACTCGAAATAAACAATGATGATGATTTCATGGTGGTTACTTTGGCTTTTCAAATGGACAGAGTTTACAGCTCCTTAATTAAATTCCCATCATCGATCAATTAGTTTAAATGATATAGTTATTTTACGTGGCTGCCACACATCACAGACGCCCTTGACTGAATTTGAATTGAAAAATTCGTGCGTAAGCTCATTTCAAATCCCATCAGCTGTTATTTGCTATATAAACTCATACTTTCCACACAATCTCAGTTAAGTATTTAAATATTTAATTGTGTTATTGACATGTCCGTAGCGTATTAATACCGAGTATACTCAAAAAGAGTCCTCCGCATATTGTATTTGTGTCATTTTAATTTTAATGGAGGATCTGAATCCATAAATTCAAAATTGAC
Source organism: Gisinianus flammeolus (assembly GCA_034699125.1). Taxonomy (NCBI): domain Eukaryota; kingdom Metazoa; phylum Arthropoda; class Collembola; order Symphypleona; family Katiannidae; genus Gisinianus; species Gisinianus flammeolus. The sequence continues at coordinate 17,538 of JAIUND010000638.1, forward strand.
ATTGTGATTTGCATTTTGTATACTTTCCAGAAACTCGACCTCATCAACAATTCATTCTTCGTATATATTTTGTCAACCATCCATCAAAACAAAACAAGTGCTTTTTCTTTCCGTGTTTTTGAATTTTGTGGACCGTGTATATATTGAAATATATATAATATACATTTAGGAGGAGACAATGGAAAAAATGCAAGTAGATGATATTAATTTGAGTGGGGCGAGAGCAGAAGACGAAGACGGAGAGCCAGCAGAAAACCTTGACAACAACAATGACGGAAGCTGCAGCAGCAACAGCAGCAATCCTTACAATGTGAGTTTATGACAAGTGTGCTCTATTATAATAACAGCTATATAATACAAGCATGTTTCTATATATATATAAAAACTTAAATTGATTGTTGATCATTGACTTTTGTCCTTCTTTTTTTATCTTTTGTATAATATATAGCTTCGTTCTCATGCTCCACCGCTGATTGAGATGATGGAAGAAAGTGATGATGAGGACGAGTCCGTTTTTGGCACACCCATCGTAATTTTAATTATTACTTAACCACACTAATTATTATTATACTGATTTCGACGATAAATGTGTATATTCAAGTGTGCAAATATATTATGTATGTATTTTGCTCACAATTAAGTCAGTCAGACTGACTCAGTCTGTATATATATTTCCGTTGTTTTTGTTTTGTTTTTGTTATATATACGTTTGCCGTTCGTCAGAGTGCTGGACTGATGCTCGCGAAGAAAAAATATGAATCTGATGATGGAGATGAAAACCCACCCAATAAGAGAATCCCATCAAATGCAGTCGCTGAGGAACCAGCATCAGAAATTAATGTAATGCCGCTTGATCCGACAACTCGAACTCTTGGGATTCCTCTGGTAAAACAAATCAAATCCAGTTCATTTAATAATTAATTATATATTGTTTACTTATAAGCACACGAATAGCAACAAAAGCCTTGAAAGTAATTACTATATAATTGTGTTTTGTTATTGTTGTTGTTTTCTCACAGATTATTTCTCACATTTGTAAATACTTGACTGGAGGAGCTCAAAGTCGTCCGTCACTTTTCCAAATTGTGGGATGAAGAAGCGACGAAAAGAATGTTTGAGAAATCCTATTTCCGTGTCCCATTGGGTTTTCACAACCGGCTGAACATCCGACAAAATGTAGAAACGAGAGGCATTAAGGTTTTCATCTCATCCCGAAAATACCTGCCAATCTCTCGGCTCCGCCTGGACGACGGGCTAGATGGTCCACTTTGTAAATCCATTGGTGTTTTCGGAATCAAAGTGACCCAACTCAAATTATCCTTCCAATTCTGTAGCGAGTCGGTCTATGTGGAAAACAGAGAAATCATGACGGATTTCCCCAATTTGAATGAAATCTTTATGCCCACCAATATGGACGATCACGGACTCCTTGGTAATGCCGCTAATCAGTACTGTCGCTTTTTGCGAATGATTGGGATCAACTTCTCACCTTCCGCTCTCATCAGGTCACCCATCATCATTTCCCGTTTGAAGGTTTTCCCAGATATCTACTATGCTACTCCAGCTGCTATTATTCAATATCGCTACAATTATCCTAATCTTATTACCCCAACAGATATTATTGAAAATTTTGAATCATTTTCAAACTGCTCGATTGTAGTGCGGAAACTTGTCATTGATTTGACATATTTTACTAATACGCCCCGACTTGTTGCAGCTTTGACTAAGGTTTTAAAATAGTCGAGATGTGCTTGAGGAGATTCAGCTCATCAGTTTCTTTGGAACTTTAGCCCAATTCTAATTCCCAGTTTTGCCAAAACTCCGAAAGTTTTCCGCCAAATATGAAGTCTGTCGAGAGATGCCCCGTGGTCGTATCTGGTTGCTTTTTCCTCCTGGTTTTCGGTTCCTCCACAGTTTCCCCAATCTGGAACAATTGGACCTGCTAGTCCGACGAGGGTCATACAATGATCGTGATCTGACTGACCTTGTTGATCTTTCGGGAGTTGTTTTTTCGGAGGCTGCAACCGGCTCTGCTCCGATGATTCGATCCTTGACCTATCGAGAGGATTCTTATCCACCCTTGGGATTCAACATGGACCAATTTGCCATCACTTTCCCCAACGCCCATATTGAACTCATTCCTAATGACTACTATTATGAATTTGAATCACCCTTTTACATTTAAATCATTTTTCAAATTAAGGAATTTTTCTTGTTTGGTCATTTTCTCAGTTGTATACATTCAAAATATAATGTAAACGAGAAAAGCGAGTAACTATTTCAATTTTGTGTCAATGTGTATACGTTTTGTTTTTAGTCAAACTTTACATTTATTCACAGTCAGGAAATGTTTTATTTGATTGGATGGATTTATATTGTCAAACATTTAATATTTAAATCATTATTATAGAAATCCTTTGCAAAATATACACAATGGCTTTCAAACTATATATAAAATGAAGGAAATGAAAACCTCTTTAATTATCTATGTAAAAAGTTAATGTGCATCTCGGGATAAAAGTATTATGAAAACTATGTGGTTTTCCTTTAAATGCGTTTCATTAGTATTGCATCATCGCCTTCCCATGCTATTTGAATGTGTGGAGTTCAATTCCACGATGCCCACGAGCTTTTGGATTCGAGTGGACGGAATCCAGCACAGCGGTAAAAAAAATGCACTATTTTCATCGGATATCATTTTTGAATTGTGAGATTTCTTTTGAGAGTTCATTTATTGGATTGTGTGGATATTTGATTTGAAATAAAAGAGCGGGAATAATCGTGTGGACATTGGTTGTGATGGGAGCGGGAACGTGATGTCATTTCTCTCTTCTTCTGCATTCCTCACGATCGTCTGGTTTCCTTTGAAATTGATATCGATGTCAATATTGACTATTGACCCCCCAAATGTGGTGGACTTTTCCCGGGAAAACAATGCCCGCACGGGACAATTCAATCGAGTTCTTAATTGAGAACATTGGTCAAGTGTGGGCGGAGCTAAGCCCAACCCTTCCAGCTTTGGAAGGTCAAAAGTGAATCTCGTTTGGGCGAATCGAGTCCTTCATTTTGGGTGCCTGAGAGTCTTTGCCACACACGGCTGCGCACAATATTTTCCGGCTTCTTGCCCCCGGCGGCCGTTTCTGTACGCGAACATGACGTACATGAACGATTTGAATGAGCTCCTCCCCCAATGGCCGAGAGGGGCGTCAATGAGAAACTCATCAAAATCCCAGAGTCCAAAAGGAACAAGAAGCGAATGAGACCAAGGATTTTGAAGGGGCGGGCCTATAAATTCCGTCACCACGGAGATTCTTCTCAAGGACTGTGGAATTACCCGGAAGCTTCAGCGTGCGGGAGGCGGAACGGAAAACGACCGTCGCTATTTGCCCCATCAGGAAATGTCGGATGAGGAAAAGGACGAGATCCTTGGGAAACTCGACTATATACCCAAATTTAAGGGTTCCGACGATTGCCGCCCCTCACTTTCAACCGGCAATCTCCGAATCTGAATTGTCCACCACCACACACCGTCAAATATTATCAGCAATTCCGAGTGACCGCCATTAAAAATGAATAAACTTTAACTATTAATTCTATATAAGCCAATGACTTAAATAAATTGGTATTAAAATCCTCGTGGAATTTCTGAAGTATATATTTTGGAAATTCTCATTTTATTTGATTTAGTTTTTTTTTGTGTTTCTTTCACCTTCATCGTGGGATTGCGCAAGCATTGAGTTGCTCTTTTAAGAGCCATGAGTTGCTCTTAAACTCCTCGAGCGCGTGAAAGTATCAGAATTGATGTCCTCTTCTCGACAGGAAATTTTGATTGGCTGACAGCGTCATTGTGGGCATTCTCGTCTTCCGTCTCTTTCAAATCGGATGGAAAATTGCCGTATGCAGACGCTTTGGTCTATATATATGAACTCCTTCGCTATATATTCATCGATTGTCTCCCTCGGGCTTCACCGCAAAACAACGAAGGATGTGACTTTTGCAGGGTACGAAATCCCGAAAGGGACGATGTGTGGTCCTTGTCAATCTCTATATACGGAGTTCATCACGACCCAGAAATATTTCGACCGGAGCGATTCTTTGGAGAACCAGGGAAAAAATTGAAGGCGGATCATTTCCTTCCGTTTAGCACAGCAGGGAAACGAAATTCCATTGGAGAAATCCTCGCGAGAGATCAACTTTTCCTGTATAAGCCGCCACCACCATATTTTCCAACGATTCACCGTTTCTTTCCCCGAATCTGAAATCCCGAAAGTTGAAACAATTCCCGCATTCGTGATGACTCCAAGTAAATTCCAAATCGTTTTTCCTTATTCTCTTTCCATTTCTCTTTCGACATTATGAATGGAAACAATTTAATAAAGTTTTTACCTTAACTATTCAATAATTGGGAATTCACGTTCATTAATGTTTTTATGAAATAAATTCGAGTAATACATTTATTGAAATGCCTCGTCACCACACCACAACACACATTTTCTTTAATAGCATCCACACCAAATATTTTTCAATTTCATCAGCCAAATTTCTACAAAATATCCTCAAATGTTGATCTCGTCCATATATACCAAATTCCATGAATGTATCACCATGCACACATTTGCTTGCCAATTGGCAGAGTTGGGAACTCGTCACCTGAAAATTGAATCTTTAACATTATACGCAAATGCTGAAATGTTAACTTTGAGGATTTTTCTAGATGGTTTTGTTGTCCACATGAGATTTACCTATTATGGCTTACAAAAAATGGCTGAAATCCGTTGAGAAAGAGGGGCACAGCGGAGAGCTTTATATAAGAAAGGGAAATATACATTGTTGCTTATGGCGCTCCATGTTAATTCCTTGTCCACTTGCTCTCGCACTTATTCACTCGCTTCACTTTCACAGCATGATGCGCACGTTAAAATTCCAATGCAAAAGCCAAGTCTCTGGATAATTGAAGAGATGGTAAGTGTGTGGGATGGGACCACCAAATACCAAACTGTAGTAGGAGCACTTCCGGTTCCACTTCCGGTCCAGCTCACTCCCACAGGGATAAAGATCATTTGGATTTCTATAGAAGGAATTTAATGTGACGGCGAGAATCGGATGGACCTTCACGGAACTTCTCCAATTCAAGATCCACAGTCCCAACAACAACAAAAACAACAACAATAAATCAATTTGCCCAACCGACAACAGGACAAACACCAGCGGAAACACACGTGGGTTTAAATTATAATTGTACTAAAAAAATAACGTAAAGTTCACATGATTTCATGCACAGCAGACTTTACGTGAATTTGATTATTCATCCACCTGAAAGAAATCACGTACATAAAGTTTTACGTGAATAATTAAATGTAAACTTTACGTGATTTGACGTTAAAATTTCAGACATCCTTGGAAATTTACGTGTGATGATCACGTAAACTTTACATTTAATTATTCACGTAAAACTTTACGTTATATCACGTAAAACGTATAGGTGGAAAAGTATACATGACGATCGTTGAAAAGGGCCAATGAAATGGTCCAGAAATTCCTCCAATCGAGAAATCCAAGGAATCGAAATGACCGGATTGACAACAAATAATAAAGACCCGGAATAATAATGAGAGCCTCGAAAACACCAAAGGAGAAGAAACACATGAAAAACTCAGTCAGGGTTTTCCTCTCGGTTCCATATACAGCCATTTCCGTTCCGGTTTCCACACATTTCAGTCTCCTCAGCTCCAGTTTCAATTTTTTTTTTTGGGGGGGGGGGGGCGGAGTCAACTCAAATTCATCTGAAGAAAATCACACCAACAAACACATTGAGAAAAGAATAGGAAATTTCTTGCACAGGGAAATTCTTTTATTTGTTTGTTTGCTTGTGTAATTAGTCCAATTAGTCAATGATTTTGAAATGTACCGCGGATTTTGAGGATTTCACTTTGTATACACTCATGTCAAGTACACAATTCCATTTCAAATCCAATCGCGTCAACATTTGGTTGATATTCCTATATTCCTATATATAGAATCAAAAAGTAATCCCACCCATATACCGTAAAACTTGAATTGAAAACCTATACTCCAGATGACAAACCGACCTCAATTATTAGCCTAATTATTTCGTTGGTTTCAACAACTGTAGTGTATAAGCCATGAACCGTAATGCTATCGAGTTATCCTTGGTTTTTGGACAATTTAAAGAATTGTTGACATTATATATAGCCTTAGGCTATTAATTCAAGTTTGACCGTAGTTTTACGGTTTATATATGTATTTTTTAATTCATTCACTTAAAACCATGTGGTTTTATAGGGATTTTTATTATTTAAATTAATTGGGGTTACATTTAATTATGAATATAGTTGTTAGTGTTAGTGTTCATCACGGGAGCGGGTTTTTGTCGTTTCGGGGATGTACACGGGCGTATTCTCTTGGATGTCCATGGGGACTGGATATCCATCATATTCCGCCGCCAACAGATGATAGCGATGTCGGAGTAAATGCGCAGAGCTCTTTGGTTGTCTGACCCTGGTGAAAATCCCTTTCTTGTTCCCGCCCACTTTCACATACTCTGCGCGCCAAAAATCAAGACAAACACAATGCAAACAAAGAAACTCGTTGTTTTTTTGCCTTTGCTATTATATAAAAAATATATGGGCCGCTCAATTTGAACTTTCAATTTTCAAACATTGTGCGTGTGCCGACAGTCTGAAAACTTGTCCCATTTTTTCTACATACATATAGGGTCATCTACATATTTTACCCTGATTGGTGTTGAAGTCCGCAAAGTTCCAAATGTGCTCGCCGATGAGGGAAGAATTCCGTCGGAGGACGTCAAATGCCCGGAAATGCTCCCGCATGAATCTCGTCTGATATTCTTCAGAGAACACGAAATCTGGAGACTGCGAGTGTTTGTTTGTGTGTTCAAAGCAGGCGGACCAAAAACACAACACATTCATCAATTAGGAAGCTTATTCTTCTTTTTTTTTTTAAAAAATGAAAAGGCCGGGAATTTTAAATGCGTGTGTGTGAGTGTGTGGTTGTACCATGTGAAGCCCCGCAACCGTGTCTGCACCGTATTCCGTGACGAAAACGGGTTTGTCAAAGGCATTGGCCCATCGCTCCACCTCCAAAATCATTTGACCCAGAACGACTTCCGGATGACCCGTGTCCGAGTACCAACTGTAGTACCGATTGATCCCGATTATATCCGCATGTTTCATCTGTTTCATCCGCCGCGCCATCCCAATAACAACAACAAAACACATATAATATAGAACATTGTTTAAAGTTTAAATTTGAAATTTGAAGTTGGCGCTCCTCATTCCGACACATTTTGAGATTGTATATCGTCTGTTAAGTTCACAAACGGACTATAATTATTTTCCTTAATTTCGTTGACCTGCTCCAAAGGTCAAACGGCTGGAGATGGAGTTTTTGGTCCTTGGACATTATTGTCTGCCATGACCTTTCTGTCACCCTCAATTTCGTCAGAATTTTCCCCACAAAGACGGACACAGTTCGTATATAGCATTTCCGAAAATTAAGGAAAATCGTTATAGTTCGTTTGTGAACTTGACAGACGATATATTTCTGAGTGCGGTGGCAACTCACGGCAAAGTCCGCATTATAAGCTTGATTCGTGACGAGCATGAGAGGGCGTTGAGTTGGATCCAGGGATCGCGCCAAATCACAAATTTCCCTGAGAATAAACAAAAAAACGCACTGGAAATCATAAGTAAACTGCTTTTTTTTTCAAGTTGCTTTAATTTGATGATTGTATAGCTCACTTGAAATACGCGTCAGATTCTTCATGTTGGGATCTGGGCTCGTTGGCCACGGACCACATGACGACGCTTGCATGATTTTTGTCCCGTAAAATCAACTCGCGAATCGCTTCCTTGTGCGTGGCCAATAAACCCGGTCCAAAGAGACTAGAAAATAATAATGGATTTACTATGTACATGTACACACATAGTTTCACAGTTTTCGCTATCTAAATCTTTGTGGATTGTTATTGTATACATATTTCAAATTTCCCACACAATTTCCTGAATACATTTGACGCGCGGACTTACTCGATGGTTGCGGCTGGACTTTCATCGATGATGACAATGCCGAGGCGGTCCGCAAGTTGCATGATCTCCTCAGAATATGGATAGTGCGATGTTCTATAAGAATTGGCCCCCGTCCATTTGATCAAATTGTGATCTTTAACTATCATCACCGCGTCCAGTCCTTTCCCACGTCCCTTCACACACACAAATATCAACACATGTTTTACATGTATGCACATACAAAGTCTTTGATTGTGAGTATTTGAATCATCCCCAATTTGATCTCCCCCCCCCCCGCCAAAAACCAAAACCAAAATAAGTGACTTTATTTTATTACATCGTAGTCCTCATGGCGCCCAAATCCACGGAAGTAAAACTGCTTCCCATTGATTAAAAACTGCCGTTTGTTGTAGCCAATCGAACGGATCCCGACCGGAAGTCGGTAGACATCCGCCACGCCCACTTCTGCGTCCACCAGCGTCACCTATAATATACTTAATTGAATTTTTAGAGATTTCTTCCAAAAATCAAAGATTTTCTTAAAAACTCAAAGATTTCTTCACAAAATAATGGATTTCTTCAAAAGAACATAGAATTCTTTTGAAAAACTTGAAGATTTTCTTTAAAAAACACGAATTCCTTCAAAAAATAATATGTAGATATCTGCAAACAAAATCAAGGATTTGATTAAAACATCACGGGTTTTATCAAAAACTCATGGATTTCTTCAAAAAAAATCAAGGATTCCTTCAAAAAACTCAAGGATGTCTTTGAAAAACACGGATTTTATCAAAAAAAACATGGATTTCTTCAAACAAAATCAAGGATTTCTTTGAAAAACACGGATTTCCTCAAAAAATGATGGATTTCTTCAAAAAAACTCAAGGATTTTTTTAAAAATACAGATTTTGTTGAAAAAACATGAATACATTCAAATAAACAATGGCTTTTTTTAAAAAATCCAGATTTTCGTTTAACAATCCACAATTAATTAATTTAGAAAATGAAGGATGTGGACGCATATACCACGAGCGTGTAGAGATATCCAGCCTCACTGTCATTCTTGACCATTGTAAAAGGCCACCAAAGTTTGGCATCCTCCACGACGAGTTCCCCTTCAGTCCCCGCACTCAGGGCCACCACTTTCCCTTGTTTGTCCAGTAAATTCACGAGGACATTAGCATTGACAGTGCCGGATCCCGACTCAAGTCTCACAACATATCGAATTGACCCTTCAAAAATCAAAAATTGATATCCCATCAAACTCAAAAATCTCACAACAAACAACAACAACTTTTTCTTTCCCCAGTGTGGGTCAATTCATTCAAATTCAAATGTAACAGTCATTTAAAAATGCTTAAAGGGGGAAACCGACGTTACCAGTGGTTCCATTAACCGCAGGAATGACGTCAATGTCCTCAATATACACTTTTGGAGTGGCATAGAGGGAGACGGCGCGATGGATCCCCGCATAATTAAAAAAATCAAAGGCGTACTCGAGCGTGCAATAGCCGGGCGGGAATCCATTTTCCTCCTTCTGCCATGTGACAAAGCCTTGCGGGATCGTGTTCTCGCTGAGTGTATTGTTGATGGCGAGGGTCACTCGATTCTCCGTGGTGAAACTCAGGAGGGGACTCGTCAACTCGACGACGAAGGGAAGGGCCCCACCCTCATGCTCCGTCACTTTCATCCCATTAATGTACTAAAATACAGAAAATACACAATACACATGGAACAAATTCAAATTAAATTAACTTAAATATGTAGAAAATCAAATTTAAATTCAAAAATTCCAGCCGGGAGAAATACGATATTAGTGGTGGGAGTGGTATAGTGGTGTTTATATATATATAGAAAAATAATAAAGATGAAGATGTGTGGTCATGATCTCGCGTCTCACCACGATGGCAAAATAATGAACGGCGCCGAAGCGGAGGAAAACTCGTTTGGATGATTCCCATTCTTTGGGGACCCAGAACTGGCGGTCGTACCAAGCCCAGCCGATGTGGTCCCGGAGATCTCGGCTCATGGTCACGTCGTTGTAACTACTCGGCACCGGCATCACTTCCACAACTCCCGTCTATACACCATATGTCGTCGGTTAAGTTCGCAAATACGTTATTATCATTTGGCCCCTAACGGAGCATACGCACGTGAGGATATACGACAGGGCACGTGAATTCACCTTGTGGGGCCAAATGATAATAGCGTATTTTGCGAACTTAACCGACGATATATATGTACAATATAATAAATAATAAATATATATTATATATACAAGTCTATACATGTCTACAAGGAGATTAAATTGAATTCGTTGACTTGCCTTTTCTGTATAGACCTCGCTCCTACTTTTCTTGAGCTTGCTGGAGTACAAGTACCTGCCCATATGGACGGTCGCTCATTGGTCCCGCTCATTAACAAATATGTGGACGGCAGTAAGGAATATTTGAGTTGGCCCAGTACGTTCATCATTGAGAGTTCTGGGAGAAGAGAAATGCCGAGTTCATCGTCCTTTTCTGGAGGATCTAGTAGACGTCTCGCAGCAGCTACAGCAGCATCATCAACGTTTGACAATGAAAATGACAGATTTCAAACTATTTGCAACAATCATCCTTTCCCATGTGTATCCAATCAAAAAAAGTATTGTCGATTGGATAGTAAAAATCGTATTCGTTTTCGAAAATGTCGTCCGGGTTATGACTACCGAAATAATGAAAATAGTAATGACGACCAAGATACGGGACGACGTTTAGGTGTTATTGGGAATTCCACTAGTAAATGTCGGTGTACTCGGGATGTTGGGTCTAATTGGGATTGGGAAGAAGAGAGAGGTAAAATTGACATGGAAATCGATGAGCTTAAATTGAGGATAAATGGATTGAGGGAAAAGAGAAGACAAATGAGAACTCAATGGGTTGAAGGTTTGAAAGGGAAAGGGAGTAGTAAGCAATCATCACAACAACAATTTGAACACGAAATTTGGGCTTCTACCTCGACGAATTCCAGTATTAATAATGAAAAGGGAAAGCATCGGCTAGACGGAGTATTTCTAGATTGTGATGAAGAAGATGGTGATTGTAACGAATTTGCAAGAGAGTCTCGAATTCTAGGAGGTTCTCATCCCGAAGAAGAGGAAGTTGACACTAGTAGTGGGGTTTCAAAAATTCGAAATCGTGATAGGGTTTCGAAAATAGGATCTAGCTCTAGTAGCAAAGGAACTGTCTTCCCAGTTCAACACAGTGATGAAGACATTAGTGATGAGGATGAAGGGGATCATTCAGATGATAAAATTCGACAAATTGAACAAAGTCGAAATCAAAGTGTCATTCCACACATTGGGAACCATCGTCATCGTGGGAAAGTGAATAAAGACGGAGGAAATCAGAGTCAAGAGAATGGAAAGTCTCATCGACTGTACAAGAAGAGGAAGGGGAGTAGTAGTAGTAGGAACAGGGGTAGTAAAGTACGTGGAGGGGGGACGGATGAAGAGATTGAATATGATCAAAATTGCAGTTGTCAAGGAGGAGTAGGAGAAAGTGATCCCAGATTATTACGATATATAGAGAAGGAAGATCGTAAGAGGAGGAAATTAAAGAGTAAAGTCCGGAAGAAGGAACGATTTCTTAACCGTATTGAGGATCCTCAGGAGAGAGTTATGGTAAGACTTTGATTTATAAACATTTTACATACAAATATAAACTTGAAATTTTAGACTGTTTATCTATTATTCACTCAATCATATACAGGCCGAAACTTGTGGTCAAGAAGAGCGTATGAATTGTTTTTGGCATGATAACGATCATTGGAGAACGCAACCACTTTGGAGGGGAGGATCCTTTTGCTTTTGTATGAACTCCAATAATAATACGTATTCTTGTTTAAGATCTGTCAACGGAACTCATGACTACCTGTACTGTCATTTCATTACTGGGTTCAAGATGTATTTTGACCTTTTGTCAGGTTTGTTAGCATTGTTTAATTACTCATTTAGATAAATCTAAAGTAAATTACTTTTTTTTTTGTAAATGTACAGTTCTTTCATTATTGTAATGTGTGTGTTAAAATGTTAAATTAACACTGTTAATTATGTTTTGAATAGACCCCTATGAACTGCATAATCTAATTGGAAGTTTACCCGTCGAACAAGAGGAATGGATGTTGAAGAAATTGTTTACTTTGAAGAAATGTCAGGGACGAGCTTGTTGGTCTGACGAGGATTATGATGCCAATTCTGAACTTGAATCACAACCGGGTGGAGAAAATACGGAGATTTCAGATGATTTTCTACAGCCCACAATTTGGGAACAGATATTTGGCAGGTGATTCAACTTATCTAAAATTATTTACACTTGTCAGTGTCAAAGTCCTACATGTAGGACAGTCGGACTCTTATCACAAACTTAAGACAAAAAGGAATATAACTTTAGTGTCTTTGTTGCGTGAAAAAAGTATAATATGTTATTATTTTAAATTTTGACTTTGGTTACGTAGATGGAAGGGTAACAAGAAGAAAAACCAAAAAGGCCGAAAAAAATCAAATTAATTACAAATCAACATAAATAATACAAAGTTATGGAAAATACTCTTGTCGACGAAAAGATTATATACATAGATGTTACTACATGTGTATAAATTAAATATATTGTGAATGTATAATATACACTATATACAAGCACAAATTTACAAAGATAATGGCCAGGAATTTTCATTGTCAACTGCCAAACAAAAAACAGTCCATGAGCTCCACTTCCGTCTTCAAAGTTATAACAAACAAACTAAAAACTAGCAGCTTATTATAATGCAATAACTTGGAACAAAGCAACAATATATATACTATAGTATGTACTTTTTTTTTTATTTCTTCATTTGTTTTAAAATTCAAATTTAAAACTTGAATTTATTTTTTATTGTTATGATCTAGGGAATGTACTTTTTGGGCATTTTATTTACATTGTTTAAAGCGTGATTTAAAAGCGCACAGCTTTCGCTAATTTTTCTAGTACTTATAATAACCGGACTGATTCATTTTCTTTATTTGTATGTAGATATTTATTTGTACACCATAAAGTATATTTATGACGTTAGGCTGTATATTCAGGATGTATATTGGAATATTTTCTATTAGATCCAATATATTATTTAATTTATTATTGTCCCTTTAATATTGATATTTATAATATCAAGAAGACTCGTCAACTTACGAAGTGTATGTATATATGAATACTTTCAGTATTAAAAAAACGCATTTGAGAGTGTGTAGCAATATTTTGAGTATAAAAATTGTTAATGATTTTCTCGTTTACATAAGTTACTTATAAAAGATTTACTAATTTACAATAGACTCTAAAATATACATTTTAAAACGATGAATACATGTATAAAAGTGATTACGATGACCGCGATATTATTATTATTATTATTATTATAAATGGTTGTTAGTTTGTTAGTCATGATTGAACTGGATACTATAAATAATATATGTATAGGTAATCATTTCGTAAAAATGTTGTTTTTATGTTTGAAGTACATGTGTATAAGTACATACATACCTATATGTAATTTAGTAATTTAAAGTGACTACGCAATAATGTCTAAACATTAAAATCAATTCTTATTTGATCTTTGACTAGTATGTTTAAGATTCTGTACTGTACTGTTGCATAATTGTATAATTCTTGTGATAATTAATTAATTCCTTGTTGATTTATTCAATTATATAACGCGTACATAACGCTGTAAATACGAGTATTTATGTTGAATTGTACGTATAAATATATATATGTATTACTTTCATCAGGAATTAAATAAATATAAAATACAAAACTGCAAACTAATTCGAGTACCGTAACCAATGTTTTCGTGTACGGTATTTAGTGTCTCTGAAAATTGCTACACAGCTTCCTTAAGACGAAGTAAATAAGTATTAATAAATATTCATCATACTTACCTATTAATACCTATACACACAATGGAATCAATGGAGATGTGAGAAAAAACTTGTAGTCTATAGCAAACGGGGTAGGGAAATCGCAGCGTGTATTAAATGGCTAAACATGTAAGAAAGTAACGTTTTTTTAGTGAGCATGCACATCGAGAGAGAATCGAGACATTTCAAATTCAGCAGTGTCTCCAATTATTATTCAGAATGCACATCCACGTAGGCTGTGCATTAAGAAAAAAAACTTTACTCGTGGTGCTTTATGCGATAGAGAGAAAGAGAGAGAGTGAAAAAATGTTTTGCTTTCGTATAGTTCCATGAACATGAAATAAATTCAATAATATATACGACCAAAATTTTGCATCATTTTAACTTTTCCCTTCATTACAAAACTTGCGACTGAACTTATATAAATATAGGTATAGACAAACAGAGTCGAATATTAAAAGCTGTGTGTGTGTGTGTGTGTGTGTTGTGTATGCTGTCCGAATTTGAAATTCCAATTAGATATATGCAAATGCAAATGTGTAGTAAGCAAGCAATGAAGAAGAAAAGGAAATCATACACAGGATAGATAGAAACCTTAAACGTGAACCCACCAAAGACATTTTTAGTTTTCCCAACTCGATAGTATCGAGTCGATAAATTATATATATATACATTAATAATCTTAATAATTATCATGGATATGATGAACATTGCATTGTATTTTACGAATGACGACAATTTTTAATAGTGCATCTAAACAGTTTAAATGAATACAAAATCCAATTTGATATATATATTTCAACAGCGTGAACATTGATTAGTATTTTGTCAAAAAGAGAAATTCATTCATCTTTCTGTATAGTTAAAATTAAAGACACTTGGCAAAAAAAATGTGAAAAGGGAGACTTGAGACATTCCAGATGGTATTTATTGGTGGTATTGATAAATAAATGCCTTAATAACATGTAATGTAATAAAATTGAATCTGTAATTGAAAGAAATGAATTGGGTTAGGACACACACTTGAGTGTGACTTGAGTCTCATAAATACATGTTCACATTATATATAATATACTTTTAATACTGTTCCTTGTTCTTCTTAAATCTAAAAATACAGTTTTTTCTGTGTGTTGTTTTACGTTAACGTTTTTTTTATCTTTCTGCAAGACGCATATACGAAACAGTGTGCCAAAAGAAATTTTCGTTTTTTATTCACACCCTCTCTCTAATTCTATAGCCATTATTCTTATTAAATCCACACAGCATAAAATAAACTAAACTCTCTATAGATCAAATTTGTTTTGATTCTTCCTTTCTATATACTTTTACTTCTGGATCATGGACTTTCTATATATACAAGCACACAAGCAACCTATAGGTACACATTAAATATAAACACATATGAAAAGAATGCGGAACGAAAAAATCCAAAATCTATAAGTAAAGCTTTTACTTTTACTTTCTTCCGCTCATCTGTTTTTATGCATATATAACGATTTCATGGTGCTAAAGAGCTAAAACTCCGCAGCAGTATATACTGGTAATGAATATCATGAAGAATTAATTATAATTAAAAACCAAAAAGTGTTATTATTATTATAGAATTTGCAGGAAGGAAACACAACAATGCAATTTAATACAAGTAAGAACGGATTGTTGTATAATTGTGTGTGTTTAGATGTGATAGAAGAGTATATCTGTACCTATAGGTATACAGAAGGATCACTGACATAATATAAAATGAATATAGATACAAAAGTATAATATCAAATATTATATTATAGCTTTAACTGACGATGAGACTTTGTGGTATAGCATGAGCATTAAGATCACATGTAAATACATATTTACTCGGCTGACGGCTGCTGTTGAAATATTGAAACTCGTGTGTGTGAAGAAATGAGTTCAGTTTCAAATTGCGAGTGGAGATGGGAAGACGTTGATCGAAAAATCGCTGCTCTCTCGCAATTCTATATATTTTTTCCAGAAAAAAAAATCTAGTCTTGTTGTGTGCTACTATTATTATTATTCCTTCCTTATTTTGTGTCAAGTATTTAACCACATTTAAATACTCGAATTGTTGTGATTTCCTCTTGAATCTTTATCGGGTGTTTGTACAATATAAAACCAGAAAAGAAAAGAAAAGAAAAACCAAAGAAAAACCTAATTCACACGCAGTGCCTTTGGATTCGAATTTTGACAATCAAGAAATATCGATCGATATTTTTGCTACAAATAATATTTGTCAAAGTTTTTTTTGTTGTTGAAGTTGAAAGTTGAAAGTGAATCCATTTAAATTAATTAAGTAAAACAACTTTGAAATATATATATATTGTATATATATATATTATATTTAAAAAAGTACCTTTAACGAATTGCCTTTTTTGTTATTGCTGTATATATTAAATTGTTCTACTTCTGCCAATATCCTCTGCACAAGACTACTTCAACTCTCTGCAACTGCAATTAAATATAGCAGCTATATATTATAGTATTATTTTTTACTTTTAATTATCGATAAAATTACTTCCAAAATTGAACTTTGACTGTGCAGATTTTCAATCAAAATCTAATATAGGCATCTATATGAACTATCCAAAAACAAATAGGGGTCAATTTCTGCTACAAATGAACGACATCGGTTTGTACACACAATTTTTTTTCATTTTCATTATTTACTTTTTATTTATTTACTAATTACAATAACATTTTTGCTGATCCAAGTAATCTTTATTACATATATACACATATAATTTTGCTCATTATTGAAACTTTAGAAACGTGACTTCATGTACACATGGGCAAATGTCAAGTAACGCAGTTTGCAGTTAATCTTTGACATAATATGTAATATACATGAAGTTTTTCTCGAGTCAAATATGATATATATAATAACTTAACTTAATGACTACACTTTATCAAGAGTATTTATTAAATTCCCATTATACATGTTTACAATGCAAAAACAATTTCATTGTTTTCTCCATTAGTATTTGCAAATACGCGAGTATACTTACACCGCATATATATATAGGGATTGAGATTGAAACAGTATATAGCATTATCATATTATCGTTATAATATTATGATGCATTGTAACCCGGAACAACCAGGTTCACAACGATAAACATCATACTTATGTAATTGTAATAAAAAATTTGTTCACATGGATAGTTGCATATAATATTATATGTGCATAGAGATAAAAGACTGAGCTGCGACGAGACGAATATGATAGACATATATAGACGAATATTAAATTTACGAACAGCGATACTTATACTTGCAGCATATAAATATAGGCTTTAGCGCGTATATAACATTACTAATGTTTATTAATAGTAGAATACGTTTTTTTTCTCCTACAATTGAATATAAAGTACGAAGTGTGATAAAGTTATTATTTATTATTTAACTCCTGTTTTGTAGAAGAGTGTATACATAAACTGCACGTGTAGTAAGGAAACTTCATGGTTTGTTGTTTAATAAGGAGTTGAAACTACGAATTTTGGTTCATTCATACGTAAGTTTTATTTAAGCATAGTTTATATACAAAGTACAAAGGAGTCATCATAATAAAATTTACATTTTTCATTCATGTAGAAGAAATCCACTGTTTTTCTCAGGTATTTAAGCATGTTTAAAAGGAGAATTGTAGAAAAACAAAGCACAACAATGTGTGTTTGTGCATCCATACACGTACTTACACATCTGCGAAGCATTCTCAACAAAATCTCAACACTCACACGATTCCATATCTTATGTAGAGATATATAGATAGTAGATATTGTAGTATCCACTTAAACTTTTATTAGTGCACAACAACAACAAAAACAAAACAAGATCTTAGAAGAATGCACACACTTGTTTTTAGTTTGTCTCCTCATGATTACACAGGAGAGTTTGTATTATTGTATATAGTATATACTCATAAAAACAAATATAATAGACTATTACTAATAATACTAATAGTAATGACAATGATAGCACTGCATTGGATGCAGATAATGATTATAAGTATTATAATCATCAACATATTCTCATACTTCATACAAAATATATACATATATATACGTATACCCCATATATGGGGTTTTGGTTTGACATGTGGGTAAATATGATATGATTTGTAATATATATGTGCGCTCACTCATGACGATGACGATGTCTTTCAATATATTTCCAGACAATTCAAATAGACAGTACATGTCAGACATGAATCGACGGTGGCAACATAATAATTTTTCATTGCAATCCATTGGGATTGGATCGGGGAATAGAACGAGATCAACAAACCTTGTGAGTCCTTCTCATGGACTGACTGTGTCCGGCACAGGATGTGATATTATGGGCCAGATACATGAGATTAGCGACGGTCTTTTCTTGTCTGGAGCCCGAGCGATAAAAATCACCAAATTGAGGGAATTAGGTGAGTGACAAACACAAAAAACAAACAAAAGGAAAGAGACAAAAAAAGTGATTTTCATTTAATGTTGTCTGCATATTAGTGTATATATTGCGTTTGATTAATTAATTGATGGATGTGTTCTTTTTTTTTATATACGCAGGTATAACAGCTATAATTAATTGTACCATTGAGCTCCCCAATCTTCCCATAGACAATGTAAGTACAATACTTAAGAGCAAGAACCTTTCATTCATATGTGTCATTTCATTTTATTTAAAATACAGATGGTAGGGGAAACTACATAGAATGCACTAGCTAAACTATCTTGATAACTATAGGTACAACTACCGAATACCGAATGTAGTTACACATGTGTAAAATGTGGAATGTGCAAATACCTACTTACCTATGTCGACATTTCCTTCGTATACATTGGTCCAATGTTGTCGTTATAAAAATTTAAAAAGAGTTTTGCATTCGTAAACTGGTAAAATGGCAAATACGACTATACAAAATTAGTTAAAGATTGAGCCAAGAGAAAAAGGAAGAGCACATGATATTATTCTCACGCTCAACTCTTTTGCCAAAATATAAAAAAAAAATGCATTTGTTATACGCTCCCTCTCGTCTCTCTCACTCTGTCTTTCTCTTCCTTTCTCTCCCCTGTTCATGTTGGCTCAAGACTTAACATTTTATCTCACCGTTAGAACAGAGCTCTCTATATAATATTATATATTTATAATATGGAGTTTGTGTAGTTAATTCCATCCCATTAGGATCCTCAATCCTCATGTATATTTTATGTATGTATATTTATATGCCAAGAATTTATATTTACAAAATATACCTTGAACGTTCCTTTCCTTGTCTAAGATACACAACGGTAGAGTATAATAGTAAAAGTAGTAGTAATAATAATCTATCTGTATGGATGAATAGGGACATGAGAGAGAGAGAGAGAGAGAGAGAAAGAGAAGAGAGTCATAGTTAATGGAATGTTTGGACCGAGTTCAAAAGATACAAACAGTTTCATTTCGATATTCCCTTCCTTCCCAAATTCCTATCTCATGAGTAGTCCGTACATAAACATCTATTGGAATTCTCTCTCTCTCTCTCTTGTTTTTTTTATGTTTTATGAAGCGCACTTAAATTGATCTTCAATGAAGATTCTTCATGTTCTTGCAGAAGCAACGTTAAGGTTCAAGTTAAAATTGAAAGGAAAACTCACTCTCATCTCTTATACAGATACATATAGATGTAAATGTGTATATTCTTAAACTTATCGTCGACATTCCAAAATCTAGTCGACCCGTTCATGTAGCAGGTCATGTAACGACATGACCTGACTCTCCTATCTTTTACGTTAGCTCAAACTCTCAAACATATTCATTTCATATCATTTCATTGCGCAGCTTGAATAAAACCAAAAACAAGAATATATATAATAACTTATGAACTGAATGAATTTTTTTTTGTTTTTAGGTTGAATACGTGAAAATCAGCATAGAAGATTCTCCCTTCTCAAATCTCGGATACTATTTTGACCGAGTAGCAGACAAAATTGAAGAAGTCCGTAGACAAGGAGGGAGATGTCTGGTCCATTGTGTAGCTGGAGTTTCTCGTTCAGCATCCTTATGTATCGCCTATCTCATGAAATACAAACGTATGCCTCTGCGAAAAGCCTACCAACACGTAAAGGTAAATCTTTTTATCCGTGTTTTTTACCAGTCTTTTTATTTAATTCACCTGGTAGATCTTCATTCACATCTCTCATTGTATTTATTTACTATATATTTACTATAACCTTGACGAGGATACATTTTTTTTAAAGGAAATACACAGTTTCCTTTTATTTGATTTGCCTTGAGAATTCTCTCTCTTTCTCTCTCTCTCCAACATTTTCACTAATGTACTGGGACATAGAGAAATGTCAAAATGGCAAAAAGAATTTGTAAAATGCAGATATGCAGAAAAATTACAAGTGTAGAATGTAGAACATGCTGCTGCACCGACGACCGAATAGTATAGTATAGTTACAGTAACCAGAGAGAGAAAAACTGTAAACCCTGAACGTGAAATGAAACTATATATTATGGAATGTAAAAAGAAAGAGAGACTATACGGAATTTAACGGAATAGGACTAGGAATAGTATAGATTTGCAAAAAGTACAACCCATGTGTAAA
Organism: Gisinianus flammeolus; assembly: GCA_034699125.1. Lineage (NCBI taxonomy): Eukaryota > Metazoa > Arthropoda > Collembola > Symphypleona > Katiannidae > Gisinianus > Gisinianus flammeolus. The sequence goes on from JAIUND010000638.1 coordinate 38,108, forward strand.
AAAACACACAAAATTAAAATAGTCAAGTGTTCAATCTTGAATGATTTTGCAAATTCCACAATTAGAATTTAACTTGAGGGAGCGGATTGGGTTGTATTTACTATATATATATACTGTAGGATGTAGGAGGCAGGAATTAGTAAAAGTAGAAGTAGTTTAGTTAGTGTATGGCTAAATCCTGTATTCGAATTCTAAATTCTATATTTGAGTACATGCACTTGAACGGTATGACAAAGTTTACCTTGGAAAAGTTCTTGAGAGAATTGGAAATTGGATCAAGTGTGTAAATAACCAAATCATGAAAGACATGAAAAGTTTAATGCTGGTAGTAGTATAGTCTGGGTTTTTGTTAATGCCAATGCGTCATCGTATCGTAAATCAGATTATTCTCAATTCAAAGTTCATCCTGGTGGTAATGTGTGTGTGTGTGTGTGTAAATGTGTAGTAACTGTTTCTAATCTAAATCAATGCAACTGAGGATTTACCAGGCACATGTCGGATATAAAAATGTAATTTATTATTCTTAGTTTTTTTGTTTTTTTTTGGGCGAAGCCGAAATGGTTGTTCTATATAGAATATAGAAACATATACATATAGATTATAGTTATGAATGCTCAAATTAAAAATTCTAAATGTTTCCTTTTTTGTATGTTTTTTTTATTTGTATATAGTCTCGCAGGCCAATAATTCGTCCAAATCCAGGTAAATCCTACAATTTGTGAGCCATAAACTTTGTTATAACTTCAAGATACCCTTTGAAATGTATAATAACCGTATGTTCGTTCTCTCCCTTGTGTAATTTTATTTAGGCTTTTTTCGGCAACTCGTAGAATATGAGAATAGAATTCTGGGGTAAGTTGGCATATTTTCAGTCTACTTTTCCTTTCATTTCGAATCAGTAAAGAATATATGTACATATAGTTTTATCACGTTCAGCTTGTGAAGGATCAAATCCTTATCAATTGTTTGATTTGTAAAATAGCTCAAACTCGGTTTCCATCAATTACAACGTCGTAGCTGGAGGTTATATTCCTGACTTGTACAATGAAGATTACAGTAACACAGGTAAATATTTACTATAATGAAATACACGTGGGATGAAATGAAAATGACAAAGTACATTGTAGATTGTAGAGAGAGAGTCGTCATGAAGCTGTTGCATCCTACTAATATATGGTATATTTACAATTGTTGTTTGACAGGAAATTTTCTGAACAAGTATGGAACTTCTAGACTACCAGGATCCGGGTTTGACTTGAGTGGAGTCTCAAAAACTTGTCATCATCGTCGATAGAAATCCAACTGGATTCGATTTCTTATTGACAATATATTAAATTGTAATAATTAATATTATCATTATAATATCATTATTATGATTACTACCTACTACCTATATATTATTATTATTATTCATGGATAAGAGAGCAACAAAAACAAAAGTATATATGATACCTTATATAATAATAATTATCGAGTCAAAAATACAAAACACGACGTTCTTGTATGATTAAACAATATTTATTATTATTATTATTAAATGATATTGAGAAGTCGGGAAGAAAAAAGCAATATATATAAAAAGCAATACTTACCTACACACAATATTATTGTAACTCTCAAGCAGAAAATACTTTTTGGAAGGAAAGAGAATCGTTTATATTATTAATAATTTAATAATAATATAGATTTCAAGTCAAGAAATGTTTGAGTACCTTCAATTTCATCTTTCATCGTTAACGCTATACATTATAATGTGTAGCTTTACAATATAGAAATCGTTTTCTTTTTTATAGCTATTCTATGCAATATTATACGACGAGCAACTACCATTTATTCATAAATGGTAATTACATAGTAATTATATAATTATTACAAAATACTTGATCTTGAACTGAAATTGAAATTCTTCCTCAAACAACTAGTACTTAAGCTGTCCGCACTTTATAATTATTATGCAGTAAATTTGATTTCCATTTCATCGCAAGTACTAAAGTAAGTAAGGAATTACATACAAAAAGATGCAGTGACATTTTGATTATATGTCCTCAACATATCCATCCATGAAAATTCAAGAAGTCTTCTAAAAAAAAAAAACTCCTTCATTTGGGAATTAGTGATGATGTGGATGAGAATGAGTGACGTGACTACACGTGCTATATATACTTACATACTTAATTGCCTTTCCCTTTCAACCCTTTCTCTAATGGTAATTCGTCAATTCGTATCCTCAAAAAAAAGAAAAAATTACCTTTGAAATGTCAACTTCTTGGAACACGATATATAAGGAAACAAACACGAATGATCAGAGTGCTAATATATTCTTATTCTATAATCAAGTATTATTATTATAAATTATATGTAAATACACGCTAATATATAAATATATATATATATACGTATATATATGACTATGATTTTGCATACGTGTTACACGTTTTAATTGTCAATACGGGACCAATAATAAACTATTTTTGAAACCCTAATTTTCAATTTCACTGATATGAATCTCAGTACGTCGTCAGTCAACACCCATCCTGGGTGAGTTCTATCCCAAAAATAATCCGCGTCTATGTACATGATGCATATCAATTACCTACTTGATATAAAATACGCATAATTTATTTTGGTGAACTTTTGTCCAATTCCCTGCACACACACATAAACTCACGGGTATACCATGTGAATTCACATTCCCTATTATCTATTCTATTATCATCATGTTTTTCTCTCTTTTCCCCATCGATTGTTCCTCTCTCTCCTTTCCAATTTGCAATAAAATGATTCGTACCAGGCACGCAGGCAGAGAGAGACTTTCCGCAGTTTGAATCCTAAAAAAATAAACCTTTTATTCTCTTCTCTAAATTCTTCATGTATAGCTCAAATAAAATAAAAATAAAAGTGAGAAAATACGCTAGGAGAAAAAAAGAAAGGAAATACCCGGTACGTCAACATACGGAATTATATGTCAATGTATATGTAGAGTTCTACAGAGATGTACCGGAGAGAGAGAAAGAAAGAGTGAGACAGATCGGCTCACCTTTCACCCTTACCGTATATCGTCTCACTTTTAAATACAAACAGAAAAGAGAGAAAAGTTATTTACGTCAAACATGAAAGCAAAAAAAAAAAAAAGTTTATTTGTACTAATCTACAAGAATCTGATCATCGTCATCATCACACACATGTGGACATATCGTAAATCATGGCTAACGAAGTTAGTAAAGTTAATCATGATCATCATCACATGATTATCTATGATTATCGAGTACACGTGGACTGGCTGTTAGAACTTAATAATAGGTTTGGAAATTGCACATTCATGTATATGATGATTCTATCTGTATCTGTCATCTGTAGTGGGTCGACTATACGGCTTCGCCCGAGTCTCTTTTTTTTCCTTGTGTGTATTCTTTTGACGTGTGGGAGGTGTTTGGTTCGTTTGTTGGCTCGCGTGCCTTATTCTTTCATAAACACACACAGAGAACTTTTGCAATACAGATGATATGCACCAACGATAAGAATAAACGATTATGGATTTGGAAGTGATGTGCACCACCGTGGTGCATCATCATCATCATCATGGGAGAGACTTTGGAAACAAGAAAGAAAGGTTTTAAAAGTAATAAATTTGGATTTTGATGCAGGAAAAGGTGGGGGAAGGAAAAATTGTGTGGAAGTGTATAGGTATATACCAATACCATGTGCATTTATATAAAATATATTGCAGTAGAATAGGCAAACAAACTCAACTAGGTATTTTCACACATGAGGAACATAACTAACCTTGAATTTGTGTAAAAGGTGGGCTCTCGAAACTGTAGGTGTATATATAGAGAGTTTATCTTGACTTTGCTTTATTCACTGATGGGACCTTGTGACGACGAAACGATCAAGAATCACAAGAAATGAAAATGAAGGAAGGAACAAGGGAAAAGTAAAAACTTTTGTAGGTATTAGTTTGTATATTTTGTGTTTGAAGTTTGGACATAATCATAATATGAATTGGCGAAGGTTACTGCCGTTTAAATTATTCCATAAATACTCACTGCTCAATATCAATGTCATTCCCGTTCCCATTTCCCATGAAATTATATGATGGACAGAATAGGACAAACAAAAAGACAACATTTTTGCATTATCCTTTTCCCTTGTCGCCGCTCTCTAATGGAATTTCTCTTGCATTTGTATACATTTTTCGGCAATTACTTTCCATATATTACAATATATCGTTCATTTCACCTTCAAATACATCAACTCCGTGAACTTGATCGTATGACGATGATCTTTGGGCTAATGTTCGACACATTCACATCCTATACATAATATCAATGTGTGTGTGTACCTATTTGTGTCTGGACACAGCAGGTTGCTTTTGCTTTTGTGCGTTTTTTGATACCTTTAAAAAATGTAGGTATTCTTTATATACTCGGGAAATTTTTTATTGTTTGTAGATAAGGAATTAATAATCGTTCAGCAGTCAATGTCTAATGTCCAAAGTCCAGATCCCTCCTCAACGCAGTGTACATACACGACAAATCATTTACAGGAAAATTGACTTGTCAAATATATCCGTATCGTCATTTTTTCAAGATAAAATGACGATATATTTCTTTAATAGTTCATATTATTATTATTATTATTATTATTATTAATTGTTTATTCTAAATTCTAAAGCACATTTCAGTGCATGCATATATTGAAGTGTTGAAGGCCGGAGAAAATCCCACGTTGTGACATCCCAATTGCAAAACTCACTAGGGAATTCAATTCAGATATATAGAATTGCAATCCGAAGCCCAAGCCGAACGAAACCCAGCGTAAAAACTGAGCACAATTTTTTTTGATGTTGGCCTACTAACAACGGAGGAGAGAAATTGTTGGAACACTGAGGCCACTCCGCATCAGGATGGAAAAGCAAGTTGAAGGTGAATAAAACCGAATTTCGGTTTTCATCCCATCGGTGGCTCTGCCCTATTGCTTTGCCCTTCATTCTTTGTTGTTTCTCGCTCTCCTTTTTTGTATTGGCCCCAATCTCGGTCACATTTGTCTTTGTCCACAGGCAAATGGAAATGCAAATCGTTTTTCTTTTCTTCTCATATTCTTCCCTCTTTATGCCTATTATTTCTTTAAGGATTTCAACTCTTCAACTTCCCCTTCAACTGAAAAAATGATGAGTTGTTGAGCAATTGAGCCAATAATTCTGAATTCTATTATATTCATTCGAAAAAAACTCTATAGTTTGACTTGGAGCAATCAAAATTGTATCTGTACTCTCTCTATGTGATGCTTATGCTTATGCTGACGATGAGAATTGATCGTGAGTAATTGAGTAATTGAGAATATGGAGAGACGAGAAATGATATGGAGAAAAAACCATAAAGGGAATCCTACAACGTTTTCTAAAACAAAACACTAATGTTACTAATTCGTTTTCCCTGAAGCCTTGAATGAATGAACAGAGCTACACACGATATTCATATACGATATTGCATTGCAATTTTGCAACACGATGTGACAACAGATCCGTACAGCAGCAGCAGCATGGGAACATTTGAACAATCATAATAATAATAATAATAATAAAACAATGCCCCGTTGGGTAATTCAAAATCCAACATGCCAACTGAAGGTATGGATAAATGAGGAACGTGCGTCACCTCATCTCAATCTGAATCTCATCTCATCTCACATCACATAAATATACAACCAGTCTACATCTACATCTACAGTCTAACATAAATTGTTTAATTTGAAAGCAAAGTGAGTAGTAGACTGGGACGGCGGACGGAGGAGATCTCTACACACCTAGAGGAGGACGAGGACCAAGTAGTACAATGGCAGTGGCAGTAGCCAATCGAGGCAGGGAAATATATATTAAATGTTGTACGAATACGAATGACAACAACTCGTTCTCGTTTTCGTTTTCGTTGGGAATGGAAACAATGAAAGGCCATCACCTAATAACATGTCCCCATCCACATCCACATCGACAACCAACCAGAACCAGAACCAGCCCGAGAGAAAAAGAGAAAGAAAGAGAGAGAAACTATACGATAGGTATATATATCGGTGACACATGGCATTGATCAAAGGGAGAAAGAGAGAGAGAGAGAGAGAGAGTGAACGAGGTGGGAGATGCCAGCATGGTTTGTTTGCTCCGAGTCCTATCTACAATATAATGTAATATCATATCATATGCTATAACATGGAGTATGGACTCACGATATTTAAGTTTCCTCGTCTCTACAGATATTCTGTATTTTACAGAGTGTATACAGTGTAGACTGTAGAGGAAAATCCAGTAAAGTAAGCGCATGCCACCACCCTCACCGTAGAAAAGTGTGTGTATGTGTGTGTGTGTAGATTCGTACATGAGAAACAAACGAAGACCTTCGAAAAGAAATATGTAGAAGTGAGAGCGTAAGAACGGGTAGCAAGGAAATATAGAGGGAAAAGCCGACAGTATAGTTGTGTAAAGTAGAGGAATTTGGATTTGTAATCTTTGTAGAGAGAGAGAGAGAGAGAGAGAGAGAGAAAACCGGGAGGGAGAGAATACTCGAGACCAGTTCACAGTGGAGGCTTGAAGAGCCATGAGGTTCACAACTCGATATGAGCTCAACAACGGAAATGGTAACGGCAACCCACCCCAACAGCAACATCTACATCTACATCAATAAAGAACACACAGTGAAAACACACTACTCTCTGTCTCTCTCTCTATTTCTTTTGTTTTTGTTCCCCTCCACACCCTCCACAATAATAAAGATAAGGATAGGTAATTGATAATTGATAATTGACTGTGAACTGTAAAGAAATGGAAGGAATTCCTGAAACTATACATATTGAAAGATAATTAAATGTGGGGAAATTCCTACAGATTCGGTGCTAAAAGTTATCTGTATTTTATTTCGACGTCTTCTTCTTCTTCTACTTCTTGATTTGCATTACATTTACGTTCGCTAACTTTCCTCGTTTGATTACACTTGAGTTTCATTCATCGGTTCTCTCATCAACTTCCATTACAGTCCCATTTAATATACTGGAACGAGACGAGAGACGAGAAATCATCATTTCTCCATCCACAATCAAGAACACAAGGCAAAAACCAAGCTATATAAAGTTTATATAATAAACAATAAGAAATTTTCAACCGTTTTTTTCTTTGACGCTCTAATCAATTCCCTGACAAATCCAGGAATTGATAACAGAAATAAAGAAATGGCCTGTACGACGACGACGACGCCGACGATAATGACACACATGGAAATGGCATTGGCATTGGCATGGACATGGACATTGACATTGATATTGACATTGACAGCATTATCTGTAGAAGAGACGGACGAAGAAGGGAAAACGTGGGGAATTCATCCTCATCCTCAACCTCCGTTTCCGTTCCTCTTGTTCAATGATGAATCTTCTTCTTGATTCTGCCTTTGTATTAAATTAAATTAAAAAATTGAATTGGTTGATTCGTGATTATATATATGTGCATTGAGAATTGTGGTCATTGTCATCATTACAGCTGAGGGGAGGGATTTTGAAATTAATAGTAATAATAATAATCAAAAAAAAATATATAAAAAAATACTGATGAATGGTCAAGTCAACTCATCGTCTGTGATACACACGAGTCAATAATAATAATAATATGATTACAATACATGCGTGAATCTCATATTACAAAATAATCATTATTCATTATAATTAAGTTCGACAATCGCAACTCGGAAGTCGGAAATACTAAAAAGTACCTACGAACAATTATTATTATTATCACTGTGCTAATTAAATTACCTGACTGTTGTACGTGAAAGTGATGTGCTAATACAATTGCTCTGACTGTTCTATTATGATGGAAACCTGTACCTTGACCCTACACACACACAAAAAAAAGAAGAATATTCAAAAATATCCGTGCTGGAAACTATATTTAATATATATATATTTACTATCAGATCTGTATTTAAGTATTTAAAATGAGAATAATCAAAAATCAAATAACATTGCTCGAGATTAATTTATTGAAATTATTATACGATTAAGAAAAAAGAAGAAGAAGAAAAAAAAAACTCTTTTACATTTCTCCGCAATAATGGACTGGACTGGAAATCCAAATGGAATGTGTCAAACTGAGCCAACAATAACAAATGACAATTAACAATGGGAAATCCGAAATAGCTGACTGTTTCTCTGATTGATTGTGATTGTGAGAGTTTATGCGTGTGTGGTATTAGTGTGACTGTAAAGGGATCGCAATACAAAACTATATATCCGTAGTTGAGTGTTGAGTGTCAATAATAATAATAATAATAATAATAATAAATAAGGTTCATTATGTCAGTGTTTAACGGAGCTTCCTCCGCGTCCACGACGATGACCACTAAAAATGATGGTATCACTGGAGTCACCACCTACGAAATCAAATTTGAGAGGAAAAAGTAAGTCAATATCGTATTCGTATACTTATTTAGTTATTTATGTACATTCACACGATATCTATACATTTCCCTTAGGTATTGTTTTAATGTAAATAAACAAAGCCCCAAGATTTTTGTACAATATAAATGTTCACTCCAGATCCAAGATCCAAAATTCCGACTCGTTTCATTTTCCCTCTTTTTCATTTTTTTGTATGTATAAGTTCAAAGTTTGAATGTTTGAATGTTGATGTTGATGTTCTGTCATATCAGTTGTGTGTGTGTTTGAGCTTTTGTAATTTGTAAATCTGTACACGACGGAGTGGCGACTCGCAAGTGATGTCATGTACGCAGATATCTATTTCGTTGATTGTGAGAATGGACTAATTGTAAGACAATGTCCAGACTTGATAATAACTGGGGAGAAGAAGAAGGCAAGAGTGAAGTGGTGTGTGTGTGCGACGACTGACGACGACGACGATCCTCCGTTTTCCTGACTTATCACTCACCAACTCACCAGTAATATCCTGCAAATGAGGAAATTTCATTGAAAAACTCCTTCCTTCCAGTTTCACCTCATTCACCAGTCAGCTAGTCAACGCGTCAGCCAGCCACTCAACCACTATAAGAATGATATTATAGTATTATTATTATTTGCTTATTTGTATTGACCCACACTCATTTGTTCTTCGTCTTGTTTGTATCGTATCGTATCGTAATGCCTAATGGAACTAGTAATGAAGGATAATGACAGTGTAAAATATTAAAATATTAAATCCTCCGCCTGCTTGCCTCCCACCACCTCCTGCTTCTGATATTATGATATTCCGATTCTGATTTATCAATGAAGGTTCCATATGCCATCATCCATCATCCATACTGCCCCATTTACTAATTAAACACACGCAATTGAAAATTGAATCCCCATTCCATTCATTTCGTTTCACTTTAGTTCCAAATGAGTTCCAGTTCCACTTCCCACTTTAAAGAAACTCACAACTCGTTTCATTTTCTCCAATACATACAATAAACAATAAATCATGAATCATCAGTAATTAGTAATTATTGCAACAACTGTGAACAACACAACACAACTCTTCCTCAAATTGGTTTAAGTTTTGCCAATTGGTGGAAAATACAAATACAAATACAAATTAATTCATTTGATTTGGTCGTTTTATGTTTGTGTGTTTACATTTTGTGCAGTTTGTTTTATTTTGCGGGGTTCACTGTCAAGTCTAAAGGAAATCGGGGTGTGAATGAACTCATGTCGTCGTCCATGTCCATGTCCATGTGATCTCCGTATTTCTTTTTTTCTCTTTTTCTATATAATAATAGACTTCTGTCTCTGTCTCTAAAAATTTGAAGTGTACAGTGTGAAACAGCTTAGAACAAAATTAACTAAAACTAAATAAATCATCGAGGAATTTGGATTTTGGAAATTGGAGTTGACATTCTATATAGGTAAAGACAAAAACAAAACTTGACTATGATGCAATGTGTATTTAATTGGAAAAGGGAAATAAATAAAAAATATATATGTACGTTCTCCATTCTCGGTCTGTCTCTGTGAGCTCAACTTTTTTTGAGCTGTAACTAAAAATGATGTGAAAATACGAATACATAAATAAAAGGGGGAGAAAACGAGTGGAGACGAAAGAATTAAATAGGCAGAGAGAAACAATTACAAGTTATTTAAGTATCTGGAAATTCCATTCCAACTTCAAATCACAGAGAGAGAGGGAGAGAGAGAGGGAGAGGGAGAGAGAGGCACGTCGTTTTGTCTGCTGGTTTTGTTTTATTTTTTGTACTCTATTTCTTGTAGTTTGTCATTTCTATCATTTCTATACCTTCTGGTTCCTTCATTCATTTCCTTCGTTCCTGGAATAGAAAATGGAAAATAAATGGCACAACTTGCAATTTGACTCGTCTATATAGATAAAAACTAAAACTAAAGAGGCAGAGAGGCAAAGCAGAAGCTAAAAAATAAATAATAAAAACTTGTCACACACCAACATATAGGTATCTAACACCAGGACACAACACACAAAATTCTCGGTAGAGCGAACACTATATTTTTCCTCACGCTTTTGTTCTTGTTCTATTTCTATTTCCATTCCTATTTTTATGTGTACTTTTTAGATGAGAGTTTAGTTCTCTAAACTTAAACAAACACACACACACACACACACACACACACACATGAATTTATAATTTACATTTTCCAGGTTCAGAAATGCGTTTCCAAATGAAAAAACTCACAAAAGTCAAAAATAGACATTTAATTTGTATTAATTATTCGCATTTCACACATTTTGCACACACATACACATTTGTTGATTGCCATCAAGAAAAAGAGCAGATTTCAATTTCTATTTCTGTTGGAAGTGAGTTTTGAAAAAACAAAGGAGCGTTTGCTTCAGCGTGTCTTTTGTGTGTGCTCGCTGACAAAATGGGAATATGGAAATGGAAATGGGCTTGTCATTAGAATATTATGGGAAATTGATTCATCGCTCTCATCATGTGTATTTTAACTACGAGTATATAGAAGATTAAGGAGAATCAAAAGAAGGGGAATGTTTATGTAGGGAGATACACACCGAGAGAGAATGAAATCCATCAGGAGATAAAAACCATGTAATTTCTCTCAATGATGATAAGACTCCAAATTCACTTTCCTCTCTCTCTCTTTCTCTCTCTTTCTCTGTCGAGGCCTTATCACTTTAGCGTATGGTGAAGAGAGAGAGAAAGCTTATCTCGACTCTTTTTTTTCTATTTTTGCTCCTGTCCAAATGTCCAAAATGTCCAATGACAAAGTGGACAGGGCACACACGGATTTTATGATATGATATGATATGATAGAACGGAGTGAGGATTCGCAATTCCCAATCCCAAATTCTCACGTTGATCGCAGTTCCCCACAAATTTCCTTCCCATTCACATCACACTCTCCATTTACGAAATAAGAATTACACAAATTACGAAATAGTACGTACTTTCTCTTCTCTATAGAGTTTTTTTTTTATAATTTAATTTTTTATATGGAATTGTAGACTCCTCGTCCAATCATAACCACGATTACGATTACGATTACGATTACGATCTCACGATCACGGAGAAAGTGCACAGGGAAAAGGGCAAAGGGGAAAATCCCAATTGAAATACTGATCGTGAGTGACATTTCTCATATAGACAATTTTCCACGACAATTATTGTTGAAAAACAAATTAAAACACACACACAAAAAAAAAAGTTTGCTTGGAGTGTCTCAGGTGGGAAATTGTGTGAAAGTGTGGGGGAAAGTTGACTAGCTGGATTGAATTGTGTTGTGTCACTGACTGAATCATGTAATTTCTATTCTATTACATACTTCCATTTACATTGTAAATATATAGGTAACTTTAGGTAAGTCATTTTTTCTTGGTGAAAAAAACCAAAACCAAAACCAAAAAATAAAGTTGAGTGTTTAAAGGGAAATTACCTATGATATTATTATAATATGGACGGTTTGCGTGCCATAAATTTTTCGTTGCCAATTGTCCACAGCCAACAACCAGCTTGTCTGTTCCCAACGTTTTCCCAAAGTTTACTTGGATTTTTCTCACTCTCTCACTCTCTCTCCCTTTGTCTTTGTTATGTCTATGTCTAATTCAGTATATATATGAGTCAATTCAAAGTCAAAAGTAAGTATAAAGTAAAGTTGAGAGTGCTACCGGCCGTCACCATCCCCCAAAAAACTCGACCCCCCCCCCCGAAAACCGAAAAATGAAAGAGAAAGAAAAAAACACAGAGAGAGATTATCAAAACATACGATATCAAAGATCCAATTTGAAAATGTTTGAATTCGAATTCGAATTCAAAGTCGAATCGAATCTGAAATTGTGAGTGGTGAACAAGTTGGGGATTTGGAATTTGGAAATTTTGGGAATTGTCAACTTAACAAAAGCCATCAAACTGTAATTATTTTAATGGACCTAGAATTCCCCCGTCACCCTTGGAAAAACTTTGAGTTTTCAACTTTGAATTACAGTCACAGCAACTCTCTCTCTTTCTCTCTCTCTCTCTTTTGCTTTCTCTCCTCAAAACTCTTGGGTTGGCCTTGCTTCTTTGCTATCCCCCATATAATAAATCCTCAAGCCACAGCAGCACTCACAACCGGGGAAATTTCGTGACAAGACAACCCAGCCATCCAGCCATCCAACCAGCAGACTCTATACAAATTTCCATTTAAGATGGAAATAAACTTGTGAGTTGGACTTGCAAATTTCCAATGTGTCTCTCCGTTGTCGTCTGACTCTCTCTGTATGTCTCTCTCTCTCTCTCTCCATGTGAATATTGAGACTTGAGCATTTGGAAATTTTGGAATTCCGAATTTGGAAACCATTTGTCTCTATAGTGAAGATGAAGACCACACGCATAGACAACTTTACTTTTACTTTTCCTTGTCCCTTGTCATCCCTTCTCCACTCTTTCTCTCTTTCTCTTTCTTTCTCCTGCTCTTTTCACATCACACATTCAACTCTCACCGTTTTGGTTTAATTCCAAATATTCAATGGAAATAATTTGTTTATGTGTGTACATGTCTATCTCCATCTCTGTATCTGTATTTGGAATTTGAACTCAGTCAAGAGGAATGGCCAAGAAGTTTAGAGACGACAGACGTTTTTCCTGAACACATATCTTCATTTTCTTTTCTCTCTCTCTCTCTCTTTCTCTTCTTGAGTTTTTATTTTGGATTTTGGAGTTTGAATTGCTTTTGGTCAAGTTAAGTTGGGAGAAGAGAGGAGTCGAATATTTTTTCTCGATTGTAATGTTCAAGGAGGAAAAAAAGAAATGAAACTTTTGGGCGTGACCAACCAGGACTTGATTCCGGACTGTTTGTCTGATACTGATAACGAAATACGAAATACAAAATACAAAATACGAAATACTAAGGGACGGCCACCGACGGACAACTCGCTCTTGCTCTCTCCTTTGTCTCAACTCAATTCATTCCTCTCCACCACTTCCTTTTTTTGTTTTTCATTTCTGATATTCACCAATCCCAAACAATCTCAAAAAAATCTCAAGGCCATCAGAAACTGTAAGGGTTGAGAAAAAAAGAAAAGAAACACAGCCAATGGTCATTGCAAAAAAAAAAAAATAACTCAGCTGATTAAGATATGATTCCTGACTGACTGACTGGAAAATACAATATGACCAAAATAAGCTGAGTCCAGAATAACGCCAAAAAAAAATCCCATAAAGATGTTTGTGTACAAAGAAATTTGCATGTACATTTGACTTTGGTTGGTCGTGATTTCACTCCATTTCTCCGAGAGAGAGAGAGAGAGAAAGAGAGAGAAAGAGAGAGAAAGAGAGAGAGAGAGTTGGACGCCTGCATACAAATATAACCATACAAAAGGTGAAGAAAAAAATGGTTTATATTTTGTACAATATCTTGAACTCGATAAAAATGTCTACAGAGCCGTTAAAAAAATTGGGGGGAAAGTCACCCTGCTGTGAGAGAGAGAAAGAGAGAGAGCTGTGCAAAAGAAATGAAAGAGCGAGATGCATGACGAACTGATGCATGACGAATGAGAGAAGAGAGAGAGAAGAGAGGAGAGAGAGAGAGAGCCAAATATGTACAGATGGAAGATGGAAAATAGAAAAGGAACGACAGTGAAATATGAAATATGGCATAATTTGGCAGCAATTAATTATCCTGTCCACGCACATATATATTTTTCCCCCCCTTTCTCTTTCTTTCTCTCTCTTTCTCTTTGGGTCTTTTGTGCCTGCCTGTCTTTACGCTCGCACAGACACACTTTGACTTGACTTCTGCAGTTCTGCACAATGTCACTGTCAAAAAAAAAACTCTGAGAGGGGAACTCGAGTGTTTTTTGTGTCTATTACTCTTTTGAATTTCTTTGTTCAGGAAATTTGAAATAATGAAAATATTGAGTGGTGTGGATGTTCTTGCTGGTGGTGTGTTCTCGACTAAACCTCATTAAGAATTCAGAATTCAGATACAGCTGTTGTCTTTGTCTTTGTTTTTATTCCTGTTGTTTTTTTTACTGTTGTGACTGTTACGTATATATCTGTATATGTTAGTGTTTTGATATTGCTACAATATTTCAAGGTAACCCACTGTCTTCCTCTCTCCTCCTCTCTCCTTCTCTTTGTCTTTAATCCATAAGTAATCTCTCTCTCGGGCCCTTCAAATATCCACATAATAATAATAATATCTATATGTATTCTGCATCATTCTCTTATTCTTATTCTCTATTACATTACATTACTGCCATGCTGCACAGGAGTCTTCACAATTCACCTACAAAATATTTATAGTTCCTTTGAAAGCTTTTCTCCCTTCTTCTTCTTCTTCTTCTTCTGCCTTGTTGCTTGGTTTTGGTTTCTTCTTGTTGTGTTTATGCTTATGGTAGAGGTTAGTTGTTGGGGGGAGTCGTCACTCACTCTCACTCTCACTCACTCTCATTCCTAGAACAAAGTCCTCCTCGACTCTCCTCCGACTACAAAGACAATGACAAGGAGAAAGAGAGAGAGAGAGTGAGAGTGAAAATATAGAGAGAAAATAATCTAAAGTGGATAATCTTGTCAACAGCAGCGAGAGAAAGAGAGAAAGAAGAACGAGAAAGAACTGAAACGAAACGAACACTATAACCCAACGTTTTTCTCTTCTTCTTCTTCGTCTTCTTCTTCTCCATTTCGATGTATATCTAACATTTTTCTTTGTTTCTTCATTTTTTTCCTCTGTATAATATAGACGGCGGAGACCGGGTAAAGGTTTATGGCTCCAATCTGTCCGTCGCATCTCATCACAACGGAATTTTGAGCTGGACGGAGGTTTTCTCGAGGTAATGTAATGTTAATGTATAATCACACACAATCCATGAAAAAATGAAAAAATGAAAAAATGAAAATGACAAGAAGAATGTGTGCATGGAACGATTTATATGTATAATGTTCTCGTCTGTGTATATTATTTTGTACGATACCTATCTTACATTCCATTTGTTGATGCGTGGAAATGTGTGGGGATGGGGAAAGTGGGTGAATATCTGTAGGAAATTGTAAACGTAGAAGTATCTGTATATACATATACGACAGAAGTTGAAGAGACAAGGCGGGTTTGAATTGGGGTTTGGGTTTGGATTTCCTCCACGAAGCCTCGAGACTTTTAACTTTAACAAGGAAGGAAAAGGCAAAATAGACTCTCAGGACGAATTCCCTAATGTGAATGACATTCTTTCGTTTATTGTGCGTGATATTCCGACTCTTCTTCTTCTTCTTCTTCTCTTTTTTTACATTATCTCCACTTCACTGTTGCTCTTATTCTTATTCTTATTCTTTCCCTCCAATTTCCCTCCGTCTTTTTTTTTGTACCCCACACTCTTTTCAAAGGTTTTTTTCTTCCTTTTTTTTCTCTCTCTCTCTTTTCTCTCTGTTTTTTTCTGTCCTTGTTCACACCATGAATTTGACTTGCCACTTGGAAGGAAAAACAACCTACAGATACAAGCTGCAATGAATCTGTAGAGAATCCAACCCAGAGTTTTTTTATCACTCTCCTTCTATATTCTATATACTAACTCGAGAACTGAATGAAAGCGAGACAGAAGAAGAAGAAGAAGAAGAAGAAGAAGAAAGGGAAACAGCAGCCAAGAAACTCACAATCAGAGTGAACTGAGTGAGGCTTTTACGTTTGACTGCTGACAAGTGGAATGTCTCAAGTCTCAAGTATATTATATTCCCTCCCGTTTAATGACTCTGACTCTTCAACATCAACACTTTTCCTTGTTTTATTCCCCACTCCATTTTCTCTCCTTTTTCCCTCGCTCTCTCTCTCTCTCTCTATCTCACTTTATGATTTCACAGTTTACCCTTTGACCCCGTCAAACGGGAATATTTACTATTTTCCTCACTCCTTTTTCTAATTTTCGAATGGACTGGTAGCAGCAACAGTAGCAGCAGCAGCCGCCAAATGAGAGGAAGAGAATTTACAGTGTGTAAATTTGATATTCCCTTGTTCAATTTCCAATTCACATGGAGACTTAACTGGAAATCCAAATGGTTTCCCACAGTACAGTGAATGCGAACAAATACATGTACATGTGCTGGATAAC
Organism: Gisinianus flammeolus; assembly: GCA_034699125.1. Lineage (NCBI taxonomy): Eukaryota > Metazoa > Arthropoda > Collembola > Symphypleona > Katiannidae > Gisinianus > Gisinianus flammeolus. Next base: position 54,651 of record JAIUND010000638.1, read on the forward strand.
AAGAACAAGAGGGAATGATTCCCTTGGGGAATCCCAATTTCATCTTATACATTGAAATTGGGGAGAAGTGAGACAACGGGAATCAAATGATGTGCGTGTTTGTGACTTTGTATTATTTCGGATTTTGTATTTTTTGTATATATATAGGATAAAATTGGGGAAGAGGAGGCGACGACCTCATTTTTGGGGAATAATAATTGTGGAGGAGAAGGTGGGATGTCGAATGCAGATGGGACTGCGACGACGAGTGGAGAGACTGGAGGAGGATTGGATCCAGGTGAGCTTGGAGCCATCAAAGAGGAACCTTCGAATAATGGACAGGAATTGATGGGGGGTGGAATTACGACGAATATTGGCGATGGTCAGGGTGACGGAGGAGATGGGGAAGTGTCCGTTTATCGGGGCATTTATCTCCCCACCCTCACCAATCGTTTCAAAGACAAGAAATTGGAAGCTGCCTACCAACGGTAAATGTCTTCCTCGTTTTTTTCATCCATCATTTTCTATACAATTTGCCAATTGTCAATTGTCAATTGCCAATGCCAAAATAAGCTAATCAATCTTATTATTATTCTTATTATTTGCACAGGTATGCCTGTCGTCAGGTAAGACAAAGACAAAGACACAGACAAATACAGTCCCTTCATTTAATTTGGATTTTACATCAAAATTAACTGCAGCAACTGTACCTGTAACTGCAGACTTGTTTCGTTGATATTCATTATGTACTTAATGTTTGGTTGTTGTTTTTGATTGTTTCATGTTTGTTTTGCAAATAGCGTCAAAAGTCGTTGGTGATTGTGAATTTCATCGATCTGGTGATAAAAGTGGTGACGCTCACGTTGACTCTCTACCTTAGTTACAATAGCAATAGTAGTTCTTCCCCCACGGATTCGGATCCTGGTTCTGGTTCTGATCCGAATTCAAATTCAGATCCGGAATCCACTGTATTCAATTCATCTTCTTTGAATTTGAATTTGACTGGTCAACTCCTCATTGACGAGTCCTCCTCCTCCAATGACTGTGGAAAAGGAGGTGATGAGTGTTTGAGGAAAGTCATCATTTGGACGGGAATTAGTGCAGCTTTTAATGTCATTCTCGGAAGTCTAGCTTGGTGGAAGAAATTCGCCAATCAGGTTCGATTCATATCGTATAATAATAATGCAATCAAAATCATAATCATAACCAGCAATTAATTTCGATATTAATTATCTAATGTTCGTTTTCGTTTTCTTTTTCTCTTTCTCTTTCTCCTTCCCGTTTGTTATAGTATTTGCATTGGGGGGCTCTCGCCACGTGGGCCGTACTATTTTTTCATGGGTTCCTCGGGATCGTGTTGGAGACGAGTGAGCCATCCTCCGTATTTTGGTACATTCTCTTCGTCATCTTCGTCACTTACGCCATGCTTCCAATGCCCCTCGTGTAAGTCCCCTCCTCCTTTTTTCATTATTTTTTATCATATCATATTCATGAACTGGACTACAAAAACAAATCCCATTCCCATTACTCATTCGTCATCCTTCATTGTTTATTGGGATGGAAATGGTAAATTGGTAAATGAGGAGACTGTGTAGGTAATCAAGAGGAGGAGGAGAGGGAGAGAAAAAGCACACACGGTGTGGGAGAAGGAAGAGGATCCAAAAGATTAGGGAAAGTATGGAGATTTGCGATTGTGATTTGGCATAAGGTATTGTGATATTGTGAGATGGGGAGGAAGAAGCGTGTAAGTGTAAGGAGTAGCTGAGTATTTGAGTAGATGGATAGTTGACCCACTGGGTATTTGCGAGCAGACGGAGGCGAAGGATAAAAAGAAAATGAGGAAGAGGAGGAAGAAGAGAGGGAAGTGTGAGAGAGAGAGAGAGAGAGTGAGCGTGAGAGAGAAAGGACAGCTGTCGCATATAATCGTGCCATCATCATACAGATTTTAGCTCTATCTTTCCTCCAACTGACTGAGAGAAAGAGGAAGAGAAAGCGAACGAGAAAGTGAACGAGATAGAGAGAGAGAGATTGAGTGAGAGAGAGAGAGAGAACGAGAGAAAGAGAGCCCCAGTTTTGTTTGCGTTATCTGTCAAAGTGAAATTTGATTTTTTCCTATGGCCCACATACACAAAACACACACACACACACACACATATTCACTTGACTCACCGTACATATCGATATGATAAATTCATTTTCTCTCTTTACTTTTTCTCCCTTTCTTTCTCTCTCTTTCGCTCCTGTTTTGTCCACATTTTGTGGCAAAGTAGGAACGCTTGAGAGAAAGAGAAGAGAGAGAGTCAAAGTGAGAGTTTGCTTTTGCATTTGCTTTTGTGGAGTAGTGGAGATTGGAAAGTGAAAAGTGGAAAAGGGGAGAACATATATACATAAATGGGCGAACCGTCTGCTCCTCGCCTCGCCAGTCCTGTCCCAGTCTTTCCCTCGGTCTTTCTCTTTCTCTCTAGCAGTCTTTCCATTCCTTTTTCTGGTTCTGGTTCTGTTCCTGTTCCGTACATATGTTCATATGCAGAGTCCATGAAATCCCGAACCCATTCAGAACCTTCTGCGGTCTCTCTCTCTCTCTCTATCTCTCTCTCTCTTTTCTCTTTCTCTATATATCCCAACAAATTCCCTTCCCTCCTTTCGTCTCGTCTCTTTCTCTTCGTCTCTCCATGTATAGTTTTGTGTTTGTGGTGGTGATGATGATGGGAATCCATTGAAATTGCACACACATTTTGCACGTACCGTCTCAATCACAATTGCACACAACGGATTCGGGAAATTTCAAATTTGGGGATTCTCATGCAGATCTCTGGAGTTGTAGAGGAAAAGCGGAGGAAAATAGGAAAGAGGAACCGGGGAATGTATATGCAGAGCTACAACGAAAAGAAATTACAGATGCAAATAATGGAATCATTATGCCAACATAAATATATTTGGTTGTTATTTGTTGGTGTTGGTGTTTGTGGTGGAGTGGAGTGGAGAGTGGGCGGTTGGGTTTGATGGTGATTTGATATTATATGATTAGACGGGATATTACTCGCTCAAGTTCCAAGTTGGATGTTGAATTGAATCCAGAATCGCGAATCGCGAATCGTGAAAAGATCAATTGATAAAACAAAAACACTCTCCTTTGTCCACTTTCTTTCATTATATATATTTATATCAGGATCGTTTTATCGTGAGTTTCTCATTTTTGTTTTTGTTTCGTTGTTGCTGTTGTTCTTGTTCTTGTTCTTGTATCATTTCGGACTCATTCTGTGTGATTCCAGTTGAATTTGAATCTAAATATTTTAAGTTGAGTTCTGAATTCTGAATTGAGTCCAAGTAAGAAATCTCCTCATTGTTTTACCAAAGAGAATTCGGAGAGGGATTCACGATGATTCACGATGATTCCCATTGAGGATTGAGCATTTTAGTTTTGAGATCTTCACTCCGCCTCAGCCTCAGCATCAGCATCATGCGAAGTTCATCCGGAGATACCGAAACAGATATCTGCGTGTGCCTAGTAATTTGAGAGAGAGAGAGAAAGAGAGAGAGAGAGAGAGAGAGAAAGAAAGAGAAAGAGAGAGAAAGAAAGAGAAAAGGATGGTTATACAAACGGGAGAGTAATTGTTTCAAAGACTTTGTGGCAATCTCTTCCATTCCAGTTCCCTTCTTGGCATCGCATCTGTCTATGTGTGTGTGTGTGTGTGTGTGTGTATTTTGCGGGTACTTTGGCAAGATGAAATTCAAACTATGGAGGAGGAGCAGTCTCTCTCTCTCTTTCTTTCTCTCTCTCTCTCGTTCTCTCTCCAGACTTGAAAACGGCTTACAGCTGTACGAAGAAGAAGAAGAAGAAGGAACGATGAACGACCTCGAGGAGATGGCGAACATTATAGAAAACAATCAAACCCAACATCTTTTATCACTGTCCATACAGAAACATGTAAAATTGAGAGAAAAGAGAATGGAGAATCGCACACACACACACACGCACATCATCAGCTCACCATCCACCATGTTTAGAATCGGAATCGGAATCGGAATAGCTCTATACTCTGATGATGATGATATATATGTACAATAGACGAAGACGAAGAGGACGAGGACGAGGACGACGATTCACATTTACATTCACCCCTTCCCAAAGATCAACTCGCCAAGTTCCAAGTTGAAACTTGACTAAATCCTTTAGAAATCCACCAGGATTTAATCGGAGAGCAGAAGAATAATTAAAAGCCTCTTCTCTCTCTCTCTCTTTTCCCCATGTCTCCAACTCCAACTTCCAACAGGCAGTCGTCTGTCTGGCAATCAGGGCAGGCAGATAGACAGCACGTTTTCATATTCTCATGTTTATTTAAGTGTGTACACAGACACATTCCCCTTTTCTCCCTTTCTCTTTCTCTCTCTCTCGCTCTCTCTCGCTCTCCGTCATCGCTTATCGCCTTCATCAAGATAACATCCAAAACAATAGTCAAATTTCCATTTAAATTTTGCACACAAATAACGCAAATAGTCAGAGAGAAATCATGTTTAGTATCTCTCGCACTCGCATATATTCCATTGATTGAGCACCCCATTTGTAATTTATTTAATCATGTAATGCGTAACAAAATATACGATATACATAAACATATATCGTCTGCTTAGTTCCGAAACGTCATATTATCGTTTTGGACTAATTCCGAATCCTCCTATTATGCCAAATCCTTAATTCTAAAAAGTTCTATTATCCTAAAACCTAATTTTTAAATTATCTATTATGTCACATTCAAATTCTAACACAAAATTTGACCTAAGTTAAAACGTTTGACCAAAAATGACCTAAATTACAAAATTTGACCAAAATTGACCAAAATTATTAGTTTGACCATAGTTTTACCGAAATTTGGCCTAAATTCGAAAGTTTGATCAAATTATTAGTTTGACCATAGTTTGATCATAGTTTTACCAAAATTTGGCCTAAATTCGAAAGTTTGACCATAGTTTTACCAAAATTTGGCCTAAATTCGAAAGTTTGACCATAGTTTTACCAAAATTTGGCCTAAATTCGAAAGT